>CAJHNH020001023.1:0-172790 GCA_905116865.2 Candidula unifasciata
CAGGGGAAGTAATCCCAAAATATTGTACATTCAGACAAAGCAGAGACAGTTTGACATCTGTGCTATCATACAATATGTTTGTCCGCCCGCCGCCCTGTCTGTTTCTCTGTCTGTCTGACTGTCTATCTAATCTTTCTATCTGCCTGTCCGTCAACTTATAATATGTAACTTGATCAATCCTTATGTTTATATACCCACCGTCTAACTGTCTGAATAACTTGTGCACAGATACATATATCAGCATTTGTAACTGCAACAGCAGCAGCGACGGTAGCAGCCGTGTGTTGTTCGTCCATTATGAGTATGAAGACCACTTCTCATCTGAATTACTGGAAGAAAAAAGTGACTTAACCAAGGACGTGGATTTAAGTGAGGATGAGTTGCGCAATTCGTCGACCTCACTCTCTCGCCTGTGTCCATCTTGATCCAATGGTAGGACAATGTCAAGATGATTGGAAATGGTTCTAGGTGCAGAAGATCACCAACGCGTCATAAGTGCCCTGCCTTGCTCATAACTCTTCAGAGAGCCTGCTAGAAATCGCCTTTTTGTCCGTCGAACCATAAGAGGTTTCACAATCCGCCTAGTCCAGTCTTTCAGCATCAGAAGTGGTAGCAGCAACAGCAAAAGAAGAAGCAGTAGTAAAATCAGTAGAAGTAGTAGTAATAGTAGCAGTAGCAGCAACATGTGTATTAGTAGCAGCATTAGTAGTAGTAGCAGAAACATCTATAGTAGTAGCAGTAATAGTAGTAGTAGCAGCAATATTTGTAGTAGTAGTAGCTTCAGCAACATCTGCTGTGGTAGTAATAGTAGTAGCAGCAACATCAGTAGTAGTAGTACTACTACTACTACTACTACTAGTAGTAGTAGTAGTAGTAGTAGTAGTAGTAGTAGTAGTAGTAGTAGTAGTAGTAGTAGTAGTAGTAGTAGTAGTAGTAATAGTAATGGTAGTAATAGCAGCAGCAGTTGTTGTAGTCTTCGTCGTTGTCATGGTGGTGTGTTAGTCGTAGTAGCAGTACTAGTAGTACTAATAGATCTAATAGAGGTGGTGGTGGTGGTAGTAGTAGTAGCAACAGCGGCAGTTGCATCAGCACCATCAGCAAAGAGTGGTGATGGTGTTAGCAATACTAGCATTAAAGACACGTTGATGTTGCTGGTGTTGTTGTTGTAGCACTAGCTGTAGCATGGCAGTTATGGCCAGTTCAGCGTTTGTATTGTTAAAGTTTAAAGAAATGAAAGTCGTGAGGATTGTTGTCTTGGCACCGGATTCTTTCAGAAACAGCCCGGTAGGGGCCGCAATATAGGCAGGCCATCAATATGGCTAATTGTCTGAACGTGGTTTCTGAGACCTCTCCACGGTGATCCTCATCCACATGGTGGCACTTTGTGTCATCGGGTGTTTATCGCTTGTGTGATGTCCTGGTGGGGTAGAAAGTCATTCATTCAACAGCCTGGTCTCTTTTAGCAGATTGGCTAACCACCTACCTAGAACATCATAGAAAGCACGAATGGAGATCTATGGAACAACTGCACTCATGAACAGAACAGTGCATCGATCACACAACCTTCATTACCCTGTGTCTGCTCCGGAGACCCATTTTGATTGTAACAGGAATAGAACCACTAACTATCACACTGATGTCGTAAAAGGCGACCAAATAGTGATGTTTCCTTTTAAGTCTGAGTGCTTCTGCGTGAGAGGCTAGGAACCAATAGCCTGCAAACAAAAATTCCAGATCCGTAAAACGGATTTGCGGCAAAACTCAAGTTCCGAAACTAAACCAAAATTCACAACGTTTCCCCAAAGTGTTCAGTCGGTGATCGCAACGCGGAGAAGAAGACGTTGACAACTTTCATAGCTCGAGGCAAACGGCTTGGCCGCTCAACGATAAAGGCCTTCAAGAAGACATGTAATCAGACAGAAAAACACAAGGAGAAAATAATTTGATGAATAACATTTGGAGAACATGCAGGACGCTGCAGGAGACGACACAAGATTGGGCGTTTTGGCGTGAGTTGGTTGAGGACCTATGCTCCGATGTGAGATAAAGGCCAGAAGGAGAACAAAAAGAAGGTATCATCTTGCGCCTTGAGGTACAATAGAGGCACAAAAGAACAAATGAAAAGGGCCATACCTTAAGCTGTAGAAAATCTCTTGCAAACTGATGCCATGTGATGCAACCATTGTTTATCCAGAAACTCGGTCCACCGTTCCCTTATCCAGTAACTGGGGTATTTTGTTTGGAAACAATTATCCCTACTATTTATCTCAGCTCGCACGTGGTGATAACCAATTCATTATCAAATGCCGTGATATAGAAACCTATTATAAGAAAATAATACCTCGTTTTTCTTGAGAGAAGCAGCATGAGACTTATCTGGATGTCTTTGTGTAGGGAATTGAATAGCCAAGTCTGCAGCTATGCAAAGAGAAAACCTAACCAAAAGCAATGGAGAGGATGTTGAGTGGCTGGGAGGTTTTGGGTGTCAGCCTCAAGATAAAAAGGCATCGGGTTCGAATCGATCCTTTGTGATACAAGGTCCGACAATTAAGAAATAAGACTGATTTTATTATGGCCAAGACAAAAGTGTCATATATAAAGCAAAGCATGGAATCTAAAGAGACAACATTCATCTATTGATCTGGCAACTTTTCATCACCGCTTGATAAGCAGACAAAAAACAAGCCTCCATTTTGTTGACCTGGTCAGAGACGCATTATTAGGTTATCAGCACGGAGGGAAAAGCTAACGTTAAATTCTTTTTAAAACTCAGGAAAAGCGCCAGTGAAACAGTTCATGATGCAAAAAGTTTATGGGAATAAATGTTTATCTCGTGCACAAATTTTCAGGTGGTATTCAGGATTCAAAAGTGGTGTTGAAAACTGCACTTAACCTCGCACACCTGGATCTACACACCAGGTGTAAAAGGTAATGAGTGAGCTGACCAACTGGCAAGCTAATGCACCAACACATGAGGCTGATGTCAACAGTTATCAGGCAAAAGAATTTCGCCCATTCTGAAAAAAAGCGAAGATAGAATCCCCAAACAGGCACTTACATAATAAACATATTAGTAAAGAAGCGAAGAATCACCAAACATGCGCTTACATGACAAACACATGAACAAATAGTGAGACAGACCACAGACAACGGACTGTATGTACTCTATCAATGATATTGAAATAAATCCACAAACATAACATGATAATGACGACAATAATGTGCGTGTGTTCTTCCATAGCTAACAGATCTTCAAAGTCTTGTGTCCATCTTCGCGAAGGTCAGCCTCTGCCTCGTCTTCTGGAACCTGTACTCCCCTCACGTTGCCTTGAGCCACTATGACGCTCAACATGACCTACATAGCTCTGCTTTTGGGACAAGATGATCTTCATGAACCAGTTCTAATCAATGTTCAGATTATGTACGATGTCTGTGTCTTCTTCTTCTTCTTCTTCTTCTTCTTCTTCTTCTTCTTCTTCTTCTTCTTCTTCTTCTTCTACTTCTTTGGTGTACAATATTCTGAGAATTGTTCTGCAGCATTTCAGTTCAACAGCTCTGTCTAGTTTCCTCAAAGACTAAGTTCATGACCCAGCTCAATTTTTTTTTTTTTTCAATTGATGTGTGAAAGATGGAAGTTTGGAAGGGCGGAATGTAAGACAGGCCTGCGTGCCTAATTTGTAACCCTTTGAAAATAAAGTTCGTTCGTTCGTTCGTTTGTTTTTTTTTTTACGATTCAAAAAACCTCTGTTGCAGCATGTCTAGTTTTTGCTTCCTATTAAGATCTGCTAACACGCGAACAAATTGTCTACTTTGAATCTAATTCTACAGATAGGTACAATCTAAACACCTACGACGGCAACGTTTCTTCACGTTGTACATACACCATTAATTATTTTTAAGTAAACCAAATAGAAAGGATTTATTGCACGATGCCCAAGATTTGGTTGTGTATCCAGTTGTGTTGAGTCGCCTGGCGTTATTGTTGAAATATGCTCAAGTACTGACTTGACGGACGACTGGGCCAGGTGTCGGCCAGATTAATCAGCAGATGGACTTCATTCGGTGTACGGCCTTGTCTAAATCCGTGACGGCCTTTGCTAAACTTGCCGCCATGCATGCAAGCATGGGAGCTAATGCGAACCTGTCTTAGGTTTGAAAAGGGCGATAATTAACACTAGCATATACATTTATACACGAGAACAGACGACACAGGAAATCACGATACTCCACTCTGGCAAGTGACATTTAATTAATTGCGACATTCTGTGTGAAATCTGCAATTTTCTCTGCAGACGTTAATATATATATTTTTTCCCCTAGAATATCAACTATGTGAAAGGTAACCCTTATACGATTCATTGTTTCTTTTTTATTGCTTATCTGTTGTTGTTTTTTTTTTAAAACTAATTTGAAGGGATTTCAGCATCACTACAATTAATCATCGTCTGCTTCGTACAGAGTGGCATGCTTCGCTGCGGAGGATACGGTTCAGGAGTATTGTCTCGATTTTTTCACCGGGGAAACGCCGGTGTGTTGGGAAATGAACAGTGGACAGATTGGCTAGCTCTGCACAACTTAGTGGAGTACTGATGCATGAAAAGGATGACGTGGTTAGTGCCTTGTGTGAGAAGGTGGATCACCAGTCTGGTGAGACTGAAGCAGGTGGGAGTGACGAGAGGCTCTGACAGATGCTCGAGGCTCAGAGGAAAGGCAATCAGAATGCTACTGGCACTATTAGTATCGGAAATCTTCGATGGCTGCTGAAGATGGGGACAAAGCGCTTATGGGAATGCCCTGAGTGATGTTATGTCGGTTCTTGAATCAAATCAAACCATCTTTTTGTGGGATTGAGTTTTTGTTATTTGAAGCCCCACCCTGACTTCTGCCGGGGGCCCTGAATTTAGCCTGGGCAGAGATATGGCCTAACGGCTGAAAGGGGTTTCTTGGACTTCTCCACGGGGGATCCTCAACCGCATGGCGGAACTGTGTTTTACTGGGTGTTTATCGCTCTGTGTGATGTCCTGTGGGAAACAACTTACCTACCTACCTATATTAACAGCTGTCGTCCCCATTCGAAAGGCAATTTTTTTTTTTTTTCGAAACCCCACACCGGCTGTAGTTTAGGGCCCTAATATAACCTTACGGTTGAATTGGGTTTCTTTAGTTTGTGCTGGGTTAGTCTTCATCCGAATGGTGGTACTTTGTATCACCGGTTGTTGGCCGCTTATCGTGCCGTCCTGGCTCGGTTGAAAGTCAGTCAGTCAGTCGTTAGCGCTGAAACTCGACTCTGATATGGATATTGTTAAACGGGATTTCTGTGACTTAAAGCGGGCAATTCTCATCCGAATAGTGGCACCTTGTGACACCATGTGGTTATCCCTCGTTGTGCGGTCCTGGCGGGGTTGGAAGTCACTCAACATTACTGTTTATAACTCCACACCGGGGGTCTTCGCAGCGAGGTGGTCAGGCCGTTTGCCACGCGCTCTAAAAGTCGTGGGTTCGTTTTACGGCGGCGTCGTTCAGTTTATGAGTGCAGTAAGTTTAAGATCCCTAGGGATCGTCGCTGGATCGGCGCTCTCGGCAGGCTGCTAGCCGTTTTGTGGAGAGAGACTGAGCCATCTGTGATAAAACCTGGTGCAATGAAATTCAACGTCTCGACTTTAAATTCTAACTCCACAGCCCCACGCCGGCTGTTGTCAGGGGCTCTAATATAATCTAATGGTTGAAAGGGGTTTCTGGGACTGGCGCCTGGGAGATTCTCATCCGTATGGTGGCACTTTGTGTCACTGGGTGTTTATCCCTGGCTGTGCGGTGCTGTTGGGCTTGAACATCACACAGTCACTCATTATCGTTTTCTTTGTTTTTCTTCTTCTTCTTCTTCTTCTTCTTCTTCTTCTTCTTCTTCTTCTTCTTCTTCTTCTTCTTCTTCTTCTTCTTCTTCTTCTTCTCCTCTTCTTCTTCTTCTTCTTCTTCTTCTTCTTCTTCTTCTTCTTCTTCTTCTTCTTCTTCTTCTTCTTCTTCTTCTTCTTCTTCTTCTTCTTTCCTTCTTCTTCTTCTTCTCTTCTTCTTCTTTTCTTCTTCTTATTCTTCTACTTCTCCTCCTTCTTCTTTTTCTTCTTCTTATTCTTCTACTTCTCCTCCTCCTTCTTCTTCTTCTTCGCGTTCACCAGCTGTAAACTCTGGCGGAAAGTTCTGGTTGTTCCTCAACTCCTGACTGCAAACCTGTTCCAGAAACTGAGTGTTGCGTGTGCATCGGTTCTACAGATCTGACTCATTTGTAAGCAGACTGCTAGTTCCTTACATTTCAGGCAGATGGACTTCGACTTTCAAGGAAGCTCACAGTTAGTCGACTCTTACGACATGCTTTGGGTGGGCTGTGGGTCTATTCTTGTTTTTGCTTTTAATGGGCCTCGGAACCCACACGGGGAGAAATGCGGAGAATGGTGAGGGAAGAGGTCTTGTTCAATTTTTTTTTAAACTTCCTCTTTTATAGCTTCTTGTTCCAGGAAGGTATGTGTTTCCGCTTCTGGCACTTCTGGTCACCTCGACTATAGACGCCTTATACTGTTGTGGTGTTTCTCAAATTTTATCTTACGTTCTTGTGCTTTTTTTTTTTCTTTACCTCTCACTCCAAACTGCTATCTTTCTTTAGTGTGTTTTGGTGTGTGTCTTGTACGATGTAGTGTCAGAAAGATATGTTCTCCAAGTGTGCAAACTCTTTTATCTTTAAAGAAAACTATTCTTGTTTAAAAAAGAGGGATCGTGGTGGGGAGGGTGGTAGGGAAGAGTTGGAATTTTTAGACATGATTGTTTGGGGCAGTGAGTCTGTCCCACCCCCCCCCCCCCCCCCCACCCCAACCCCCACCTCCTCCAACGAACTCCTTTAGCGTAGGCAACCAACCTAACAGCTGCATGTGTGTCTGTCTCTTTTTCTGTGTTTATGCGCGCGCGCATGTGTGTGTGTGTGTGTGTGTGTGTGTGTGTGTGTGAGGAAGAAAAAGAGAGTGGATGAAATCAGCGAAGTCATCCCCAGATCTCCAGCAGACAGTAATTGACAGCTGCTCTCTTGTGCGCCTTAGTTAGTCTCATTCAAACGTATATACCTAGTTTGTTTTGTTTTTTGTCTATCATTGATGAAACCAATATGATCTGCTCCCCACAAAACCCCTCCTGGACTTATAGACATGCACCGCCATATTGGTCTTTCTTTCGCTGACGAATTTCCGCAGGTTTCATTCCTTAACTGATTTTTTTTTTTTCAATCGGATAACAGATCACTGTCCCTCTTTGGTGCAGGTCAAAAGTGGGGGTGGCCATCTGTAAACTGTCATCGTGCTTAACACTCTTGACATCCTTAACAACAATATGGACATATTAGAAATCAGTGGTATGGTTATTGTAATTGCTATGATACTTTGAAGGTTTTATTGAAAGCCTTTTCGTACCTATATATCGCAGATACAGGCCTAGGGATACCGGTCTAAACTTACACCGTAACCAACCATGAAGGTAGTTCTTCACTACTAGACCACCTTACGAGAGAAATACCTACATTGTGAAATAAAACAGTACAGTGGGTTCAAGGATAGCTGAATGTCAGACTACGAGAACGGCGCCCGCGTCACGCGGTCTGGATAGTTACGAAGATTAACGATACGGCCGAAGACAATAAAATTAACGTCTTGCCTACAGCCGTTTCAGCTCCGCGGCCTGTCCACCAGATTTTCTGTAGGTAAACCACGCCTGGCGCCACCGACTGTCTGATCTGTCAGGGCGCCTGGTCGTGCCGGCACGGCACACTATCATTCATACTTCTCAT
Source organism: Candidula unifasciata (assembly GCA_905116865.2). Lineage (NCBI taxonomy): Eukaryota > Metazoa > Mollusca > Gastropoda > Stylommatophora > Geomitridae > Candidula > Candidula unifasciata. Next base: position 7,820 of record CAJHNH020001023.1, read on the forward strand.
GGCTGTGAGACCTAGATATCCATTTGCATTCTGCCCCCATTGATTGTCCGAGTTCCCCAATCTATTGTCCGATTTTGGTTGGCTAGTCTTGAGAAGTAGAAATTACTTAGGTCCTGTTCAAATCGCAATTCAATGTCTATTGTCATATTTGAATCTCCTGATGTGAAGTAGAACTAGTCTGCTCTACAATACCACAATTATAACGACAGAAATAGCGTTTCGCCCAGAAAGCTTCCACCAGTTTACGGACAATGGTACAGTTACAAACAATGCGTAAATTCACTTATCTTAAGAGTGAGGTATGTCACAAGATCTCCATAATACCCTTAAACGGTAGACACACATGTGTATACGTCTGTCACTGGCCACTGATACGCTTAATAGACAAAGAATGTTTTTTTTTAAATATATATGAATACTGATTATTCAGTGTAAATTAAATAGCGCTAATAGATCCTAGAATTTATTTAGCGTTCTGTTCTTACTTTTGTGCGGTTTAAAAGTATCAGATTTTGCCAGAAATGACCGGACTGAACGTATATAACAAATGAAAAATACATATAAATGTACAATCTTTTCAAAGACAAGTTTTTTGAGACAACTTTGACCAACAATAAAACAGACGCTGGGTTGCTTCCTCAACATAAGGATGTTGCTAGATCTGTTTATAATTATCCCCGTGTCGCATGCCTACATTAGTACACGGGCTGTAGCCAATTTTATACTACAAAGGATCCCTATCCAAGCCTTTGGGTAAATTGGGCATATAGGGCTAGACGTATATTTTATAGACCAACCCTCACTCAGTGGGTCATGTGTTGAACATTACCTAGGCCGCCCTTACTTCGCGGGACTACACCTGGTACCCATTTAAAGCTGGGTCGACCTGGGAGCCGAGGTCATTTTTGAAAAAAGTCCGGCTTCCTCAGGATCCGAACCCACGACGTTCCGATCCGCAGGCGAACGTCTAGCCGCTGCACTAAGCGATCTTTTCGACTTGATACTATATTGTTCATTAAATCTATGAGATGTGAGTGTGTGTGTGTGTGCGCGCGCGCGCGCCCACACACGAATGTTTACATTTTGCAGAAAGCCATTATAGCATTCCAAACCGCACATAAATTAACTCTCTTTGACTATGTCGCCCCAGCTGCTAACCACTAATCTTTTCACAAAGCCTTGTTCTTGTCTCGCCTCTGTGGTGGAGAATTCTGCAATAGAAAAACAATCCTTGACAGTCTTGGCGAAAGTCTGGCTGATGAAGTCCTAACCTCCTTCAAGGTGGGGCTCGTATAGCTCTCTCTGAAAACCACGCGTACGATCTGATCAATGATTGCTGCGTCTATATTTCTGGACGGTTCACACAGAGGACGATAGATTCGATGTCCTTCATTGCAGTCATAAAACCTTTTAGTTTCGGGTATGAAGGGTGAGAGGTATTGGTAGTACCTCTGGTCTAAGAGGCTTGTCATGTCGTTTTCAAGATAGCTCACCCACTTTTGGTCCCAACTTGGATGCTAGCTCTCACCTGTGGCGCCTAGTAGCTGCCAGCATGTCGCAGCAGCCACACCCCGGGCAACGGCTAGGACAGGCCGGCTAAATCAGGTAAGTGTAGCAGAATGGTTTGTAGTCTTCGGTGATTTAGTGTGTGCCTAACCAAGCATCTCAGGACGGAACCCGGTTGAATGTGCGAAGGAAATCAATACTTGGGTAAACATTACGGATACCCCCACCCCCCACCCCCGCTCCCTTCCCATGTTGGTTAGCTCCGACCACTTACCCACTAGGTTACTTTTCATTCATACTTCTTTAGGCTCGTATACTTTGCTAAAGATTACGGAGTTGTCCCCGTGTAATGTTTGCTCGAAAAGCTTTCTGAGTTGTCTTCCAATTAGGTTTTCAGTCAGAGAAAGAGAATGCGTATGACTTAGGTTGCAGCACTCTTATAAAGGGCGAAAGACACTGCACCCGTTCCGACGTGGTTAGAAATTCCCACATGAAAGACATGTGCGATACAGACCTGTTGGAGATGACTGCTTGCTTTAACCAGAGCATTAGGACAGTTTCAGTCCCAGAAGATTGGATGCACAGCTACCTGATTCCACTTCCTAAGCCTGGCAAGAATCATTCAAGACTCGGGGGCTTTAGGGTCATAACCCTGCAAAATACCTTTGGTAAAGTACTGAAGAAGATAGTGACGGGTAAGCTACGATAATTTTTGGAACTGAGAAATCTCTTTCCACGAGGACTGGGAAATTACTGGCCGCGGAATGGACCTGTGTATCTTTATGATAACATTGGGCCGGGTGCAGAGAGTGGCCAGCAGGTGCTACGGAGGTTGAAGTCCAACAATTGATTCACGGTAATTCACACCCAGGTGATCTGATTATCTATACAAATGGTTCAGTGTTGAGAGGAAAGAGAAGTGTCTGGGGGTTCGTAGCGAAAGACAATGGAAAATCTTTAGTGCAAGACAGCCTAGCATATGACACCACAACATCTAACATGAGAATGGAGGTGGAGGCGGTAACTGCAGCTCTCCGGTGGCTAGTGAACAAGATGCATACACATGTTGCAATTGTAACAGACTCTGAAAACATGCTGAAAAGGCGAAGACAGGAATGCTTCGAGCAGAGTGGCAAGCTTCATTGGAAAGGTCACGTGTAGTGAGCATACTTTGGATCTTTTCTCCAAGCCATGCCGGTGTGGTGGGTAATGAACAGGCAGACAAATTGGCTGGATCCGCACCACTGCGTGGTGAATTTATACATGACAAGGCAGATGTGGTCAAGGCCCTTTGGGAACAAGCAATGGAATTAGTAGAGAAAGATAATTCTTATGGTCTGAAGAAAATGAGGCACCTAGGTGTAACCAGACGGTCTGGCCGGCTCACTACACTGAGAGGAAAGGTAAGACGTTCATTTAACTAGATTGTGACCAGTACCATCAGTACTAGAACTCTGTACTGGCTGCTGAAGATAAGGACGGAGCATGCATGGGAATGCCCCGAGTGCTGTGATGTTAATTCTTGACTCAACTCAACTCAACCCAACTCGAAAAGGGTGGGGGGGGGAGGGGTGTCACTCCTGCATGTTTTTTCGGAGCGTTAAAACAGCTGACGTTCTACAATATAGAACATGTGATATCAACAGTGTTTCATACATTTCATACAGACACTGTGCCCTGCCCTCATAGACCCGTCCGGACTCGTATTGGACTTAATAATTCACCTCTGGGCTCACACAGCTCAACTATAGTTTTATGACGAATGGAAGAATGAGTGTTCCTCTCCCTTGTGATGGACGAAAAACTCAGTTTCACAAACAAACCAGTGTTGGGATTTGGGAACACACATCCCTATGTAGGCTCCTGATCCTGCAGTGCAAGGGAACACACATTCCCCTGTAGGCTCCGGATCCCACAGTGGAAGGGAACACACATCCCCTTGTAGGCTCCGGATCCCGCTGTATAAGGGAACACACTTCCCCCTGTAGGCTCCGGATCCCGCTGTATAAGGGAACACACATTCCCTTGTAGGCTCCGGATCCCGCTGTATAAGGGAACACACATACCCTTGTAGGCTCCGGATCCCGCTGTATAAGGGAACACACATCCCCCTGTAGGCTCCTGATCCCGCAGTGGAAGGGAACAAACATTCCCCTGTAGGCTCCGGATCCCGCTCTGGAAGTGAACACACATCCTTCTGTAGACTCCGGATCCCGCTCTGGAAGGGAACACACATCCCCCTGTAGACTCTAAATCCCGCTGTGGAAGGGAACACACATCCCCTTGTAGGCTCCGGATCCCGCTCTGGAAGGAAACACACATCCCTTTGTAGGCTCCGGATCCCGCTGTGGAAGGGAACAGAATAGATCCACTGACCCTAACAAGAACGTCGTGAAAGCCGAGTCATCAGTGGTGTGTCCTTCACATTCAGAGTTCGCCTGTTTGAGAAGTGGGGATACAACAGTCTGCATACAAATAGGCCACATCTATCAAACACACAATTCAGAAGTGGACGAACAATCAGACCTTTCTGCCCGTGTTTACAGACAGTGTAGCGTTAAAAAGAAGAGGTGTTACTATATAGAAGCCATGAGCACAGACTGAATGAATGATGTCTAACTATTTCTGTATGGGTCACATACAGGACTAAGCATTCGAGGTCTTTCACGAGGATCCTATAGTTTTAAAGACAAATAAGTTTGGAGGTGTAAACATAATGAAACCCCTTAGGTCAGCAAAACATGTGTGTCAAGTTCATGCGCTTACTACGAATCTCGCGTTTCAGCAAAGAAATGTATCATCCGGAATCTTTACGATGTGTTACAAAAACTTCCGCACAATCAGGAGCTTTTACTACACTCTGACACGGAAGTAAATTTATGTGGTCGTTAACTATACCTGGTAGATGTAGCCATGTACGGCCCTGCGAAGGTACTCAATTAATTACTTCCTCAGCGACAGTTTGTGTTACGTCGGTGATGACAATGACCAAGTTCACCTCTCGGCAGTTTAGAATGTTGCATTACTTGAGTGACAGGGTGAAGGTGAGGTTCAGCATTAGCTGATAGATCCTTTCTGTCACTCATTTGGGAAGTTTTCAGAGAACACTTGACCTACATGACGGCGTGACTAGTGGCAAGAGTAAAGGCTGCACAGTGTTGCGTCTAGGGTGAACAGTGTATTGTGGCACCAGTAGACCAAGCTGTCTCATCAACTGTTTGTCTTACTCTCAGATTTAAACATCCCCATCCTTCTTCTTCTTCTTCTTCTTCTTATTATTATTATTATTATTATTATTATTATTATTATTATTATTTATATTATTCTCCCTCTTCTTCTTCTTCTTCTTCTTCTTCTTCTTCTTCTTCTTCTTCTTCTTCTTCTTCTTCTTCTTCTTCTTCTTCTTCTTCTTCTTCTTCTTCTTCTTCTTCTTCTTTTCTTCTTCTTCTTCTTCTTCTTCTCTTCTTCTTCTTCTTCTTCTTCTTCTTCTTCTTCTTCTTCTTATTCTTCTTCTTCTTCTTCTTCTTCTTCTTCTTCTTCTTCTTCTTCTTCTTCTTCTTCTTCTTCTTCTTCTTCTCCTTCTTCTCTTCTTCTTTTTCTTCTTCTTCTTCTTCTTCTTCTTCTCTTCTTTCTTCTTCTTCTTCTTCTTCTTCTTCTTCTTCTCTTCTTCTTCTTCTTCTTCTTTTTCTTCTTCTTCTTCTTCTTCTTCTCCCTCTTCTTCTTCTGCTCCATGTGTCAAACTGCATCTGCCTGACATGCAGATCTGTAAAACGGATGTACATACAAAAAGTAAATTCTGAAGCAAGATCAAAAAGGTAGAAGTGGACGAACAATCCAAACTTTCCTACGACGTTCACAGCGGGTGGACGCTTAAAAAAAAGAATACTAGTGATACATCTGCCGTCTATGGCTCAAAGAACGCCTCATTCAGTTAACCATTGCAGTTTTTACTATAGTCGTCGCCGGAGTTTTGGGCGTCGTGCTGTAACAATTCGAAACAGGCTAGACGATGATATTTGTGGAAATTCTGTCGAAAGATGCCTGGCTTTTCCTCAACGACTTTATTGATATATTTTTTCCTTTTTTTAAATGAGTTCATCTGTCACATACACATGTAGTTTCTGTCCATCTTCATCATGCACAATATCTGCATGTTCAGCCCCAGTTCCTGACAAAACTGTCACTCATAAAGTTATCAACATACATACAATTAATAAACGATGATTTTCCGGGGCATTTTGACCGATTGCTTAAAGAACGAATTTCACAGCTGGTGAGAAGGGCAGTAACAGTGTCCATTTTAATTCGTCCGCAGTTCGTGAACCAATGAACACATACCTGTGTAGCTTGCGCTTTAGTGAGTACAAGGGTACTGAATGATGCAAATAATGAACGGTGTCACTATGGCAAACGATTTGTTTGTTGGAGTACAATCTCAGAACATTCCGGTCCTAAGTTGCAGGTAGGAAAACATATTTTGGCAAAGTCTGTTGTGTGCTGTTCTTAGTCAAAGTATGATACAGGGAGATATCTCAGTGAGGAGTACAATCAGCGTGACCTGCAGCAATTTGTATCAGGAAATTGCAGTATACGAGGGAGACTGACTACCTATGGCCCTGCACCATGGCTGTGTCGACACATATTATTCAAAACAATGTGAAAAGTCACAAGGTGATTAAGTTAAAACTCTCTAACAAAGCACACCACAGACGTGTAATAAAATTTCAGAAGCACTACATTACATCTGTTTTGTGATTTAGATTCCTTTTTGCACCTGCCACTAATAACTGCTTTCTTTGTCACTTTTAACTAAGTACATTTTCAAGAGCAGCGTATTCTTTATTCACTTACTTTGTCACTTTTAACTAAGTACATTTTCAAGAGCAGCGTATTCTTTATTCACTTACTTTGTCACTTTTGACTAAGTACATTTTCAAGAGCAGCGTATTCTTTATTCACTTACTGTTTTTTTTTTTTTTTTTAAACTCTTCTTCTTTATTCACAATCTTCGTCGGTTACAATACCAGTAGCTGAAATAACACAAATTAAAGAAGCGAAGGAAGACAACAGAATAATAGCTATGAGAATCCAGACATCCATTGTTAGCATTCTAAATTCATTTTCTTGCAACGCATGTCTAAATCCCGCTGCATCAAACCCTATTATTTTTCGCAGCAAATTAAAAAATATGCCACAAAAATCAGGAGAATTTTGATATCGTTTCACGGAAATATCAATTTCTGTGTTATTATGAAAGCAGTCACGTGTCAATCACGTGGTTATCGGCAGTTGCCTCAGTCCACGCATGACGCACTAGCACGAGCATTGGCAAGTCTAGAGACACACGCGTGCAGCGACCTGTCTAGATTACCACAAGCCATCTCCCGCCAAATTCTCACTTACAGTTTCATTGAGATGCATTTATAATCGCGTGCAACATTTGATACAGCTGAAGATTGTTAATAGTGCTGTGATTCTTGTCGTCTACAGCTTGGGGTGAACTAGGGGCAAGGACGTTTGAGATCCTTCAGGTGTAGCAAGGTCAGCCATCTGAAGAAGGTCTAGCTGAACACTGGCGGAGTGCTGCTTTTGTACCATGCAGACGATCACGTGAGGGATATTGTGGAAACCCGAGATCTCTCAACCTATTACTTGCCTGAATGCTTTGCCCAAACAATGCGTGTCTCTCGTTATGCTTTAGCTATGTCGTTCAAATCCCTCGTACGTCTTCCTCCTTTGCATTTTGTTCAATAATCTTTACAATTTATTTCTCGCCTAATTTCCTGCTTTTTTTTTTTTTTTAATTTATCTTTTTTTTTTTCTTTTTAAATAATTTATTCCTGTTGAACGTGTGCTTGTAAGTGTGGTTGTATTTTTGTCTTTATTTTTCTTAGACTGCTGCACGTCTGCCAATCCTAAAGGATATTACTGTGGCTGTATTGTTGGTCTTCACTTGCGTAAGTCTAATTAGTCTCACTGCCTATCTGTTCGTCTGTCCAACCGTCTGTTGTTGATTTAGAAGTCTGAAAGTCTTCTCGATATATGTATGCCTCTGTGTGGAATTATCGACTATCTGCATCTCCCCAGATATGGAGACATCTTTCTTCGTTTTCTTCGCGTTCACCAGCTTTAAACTGCGGTGGAAAGTTCTGGTTGATTGTCCACCTATGTTCCAGAACATGAGTGTTGAGTGCACATCTGTTTAACAGATATGACTTAACTGTATGCAGATTGTTGGTTCCTTGCCTCTCAGGCAGGTGCACTCCGACTCTGAAGGAAGCTCCCAGTGAGTCGACTCTTAAGACATGCTTGTTAGGGAGGCAGTTGGACTATTCTTGTTTTAAGAAGGCCTTGGTTCCCAGATCGACCCAACCTTGATGTATACACAAACAGGTCAGCTGACACAGATGCAGGGCGTGGCCTGATTCTTCGTGTGCCATTATCCTCAGTTAGAGAATAATCTGTCAACTAACCAACGCAACCAGGTTCATACCTCTTGCCGTCCCAGGCAACCAACCGTATACATACTGTTATCTCATACACCCACATGGGTACCTCTTGCTATCTCATGCAACCACCCTAATGCCTCATGCAGCAATCCGAGTACCTCGTGCTGTCTCATGCAACCACGTAAGTACTTCTTGCTATCTCATGCAAACACGTAAGTACCTTGTGCTATCTCGTACAACAATCTGAATACCTCTTGCTATCTCATGCAACAACCTGAGTACCACGTGCTATCTCATCCAACAACCTGAATACCTCTTGCTATCTCATGCAACAAACTCTTGCTATCTCATTCAACAACCCGAGTACCACGTGCTATCTCATGCAAATTCCTGAATACCTCTTGCTATCTCATGCAACCACCTCTTGCTATCTCATGCAACAGCCTGAGTACCACGTGCTATCTCATGCAACAACCTGAGTACCACGTGCTATCTCATGCAAATTCCTGAATACCTCTTGCCATCTCATGCAACCACTTCTTGCTATCTCGTGCAACAACCTGAGTACCACGTACTATCTCATGCAACAACCTGAGTACCACGTGCTATCTCATGCAACAACCTGAGTACCACGTGCTATCTCATGCAACAACCTGAGTACCACGTGCTATCTCATGCAACAACCTAAGTACCACGTGCTATCTCATGCAAAACCTGAGTACCACGTGCTATCTCATGCAACAACCTGAATACCTCTTGCTATCTCATGCAACCACTTCTTGCTATCTCATGCAACAACCTGAGTACCACGTGCTATCTCATGCAAATTCCAGAATACCTCTTGCTATCTCATGCAACCACTTCTTGCTATCTCATGCAACAACCTGAGTACCACGTGCTAGCTCATGCAACAACCTGAGTACCACGTGCTATCTCATGCAACAACCTGAGTACCACGTGCTATCTCATGCATCAACCTGAGTACGTCGTGCTATCTCATGCAACAACCTCTTGCTATCTCATGCAACATATGTATACTTAATATATATACATAAAAGAGAGAGAGAGAGAGAGAGAGAGAGAGAGAGAGAGAGAGAGAGAGAGAGAGAAAGAGAGATTAAAAATCAGTAAGATTCGACAAATGTTATGGTAACAAAAACTGTTCTGTTTAAATTTTAAATGCATGACAGTTCAGTAGAACGTGACTGCAGTATTGCAGACTAGGACAAATATTAAGCTAAGGGACACAATCTCTCAAACGTTTGTGCCAGAAAAGGGGCGATAATATGTATTTTTTTGTATTTTGATTCACTGTCAAATTATTCTATAATTACAAAGAAGGAGCAAAAAGTCTAATGAAATTCATAAACTGAACAAGTCGAATCTGAAAGTAAAAGCAGTTTTTCGGCGAACGCAGACCAGCAGTTGGAATAATTGCAACATTTCTCACAAGTTTTGGACAGTTCCCATCCCGGGCGGGGAAGATCTGTTTAAGCATTCTGGCGCATGCTTGTTTTGGTATTCATAAGCACATCCGGACAACCCTTAGCCGAGGTCCTTGCAATCCCTGGATTAGCCGTCTGTGCCACTTTCGGGCGCTCTCAGCTGACACAAGAATGGCAAGATTCATTTAGACAAACTTGCTTTCTGATCCCTACAACATTTTGTTTCGCTTACGAAAAGTTCAACTGTGATCCCTTCGACTGAATTCGCAATACAAAGCGCGTTCGTTAAATTATCGACAATGTGATTTTATGAATATCGTGGGCTGGTCCGGCACGACCTTATGGATACAAATCCTGAGACGGCCTGGAACTTGGGCAGAAGTGCGCAGCCGGGTCTCAACTTGCTATACTGTCTGGAGATGCGTCTTCGCTTCATAGTTATTAGAAAGCCACGAGCGTTGTCGATGCCAATTTCCCAAATGAGAATTGGTTTATTGGGACGTGAGACGGGTTCTCAGACGGGGTACCTCATCAGGTTATGAAACAAAATATTTGGCTAATCAAGAAAGTCACAGTACGGCGCGAGGGTCATTCTTGATGCTTGCGTTTTGATGACGAGGACGTTTGTGAATTAGGACACGGGTAATTTGATGGTAAATGAAGTATCCCTTTCTTGTTAGCAATGTACAAAATCTTTTCCGAGTACCGGTGTATGGTGATTTGGGTGAAAACTAAAAGCATAAATTACTTCTTTCTTCTCCGAGTTCCCCGACTGAAACTCAGGCGAAAAGTTTTCGTTGTTCAGACAATTCTGGTCGCTGGTCTTTTTTTTTTTTAAACCTGGGTTTTGCAGACACATCCGTTTTACAGATCTAGTTTATTTGTATTCGGACTGTCGATTCTTCACCTACCAGATAGAAGACCTCCGACTTGCAATGAAACACTCCTAATTTATAGCTTTATACGACATACTTGCTAACAAACATTAGACCTTTTAACCCCCAACCATCTCACCTTCCCCCCCCCCCTCCCCCATGTACAGCCTCGTAAGTGACACAGAGATTATCTTTAGATACCTAACAGTTTCAATACTCACGTAATTGTTACTCACGATGTTTATGTTATTTAGTATTTTACCTGATCGCTTCTTGCCTGTACTTCTGTAAGTACACATCCACCATTTGAAATGTGTATCTTATTCTATGAAGGCCATATTTTTAATACAGGTAATCAACCAGATGCGTCTACACAATTACGGTTGACTACCATAGATTCTCAGCACTTTGTGTTGCTGGATCTGGTTGTACAATCTCTACACAACCACGGTTGACTACCATAGATTCTCAGCACTTTGTATTGCTGGATCTGGTTGTACAATCTCTACACAACCACGGTTGACTACCATGAAACCCCAGCACTTTGTATTGCTGGATCTGTTTGTGCAATCTCTACACAACCACGGTTGACTACCATAGATTCTCAGCACTTTGTGTTGCTGGATCTGGTTGTACAATCTCTACACAACCACGGTTGACTACCCTAGATTCTCAGCACTTTGTGTTGCTGGATCTGGTTGTACAATCTCTACACAACCACGGTTGACTACCCTAGATTCTCAGCACTTTGTATTGCTGGATCTGGTTGTACAATCTCTACACAACCACGGTTGACTACCATAGATTCTCAGCACTTTGTGTTGCTGGATCTGGTTGTACAATCTCTACACAACTACGGTTGACTACCATGAAACCCCAGCACTTTGTATTGCTGGATCTGGTTGTACAATCTCTACACAACCACGGTTGACTGCCATGAAACCCCAGCACTTTGTATTGCTGGATCTGGTTGTACAATCTCTACACAACCACGGTTGACTACCATAGATTCTCAGCACTTTGTGTTGCTGGATCTGGTTGTACAATCTCTACACAACCACGGTTGACTGCCATGAAACCCCAGCACTTTGTATTGCTGGATCTGGTTGTACAATCTCTACACAACCACGGCTGACTGCCATAGATCCCCAGCATTCTGTGTTGCTGGATCTGGTTGTACAATCTCTACACAACCACGGTTGACTGCCATAGATCCTCAGCACTCTGTGTTGCTGGATCTGGTTGTACAATCTCCCTGGCTGCTGTTTATCCATTTCTTGATGCAACCCTTCCCTTGTATCTCTGTCTGCCTCTTGTTTGCTTGCCTTCAACGTGTCCGTCCTGGGTGTATCTTAGAGGGATAAATCTCAAGTCCTCTTCTCCTTCTTCTTCTTCGTTCCTTCTGTCGGAAAAATATCAGAAGGCCGGTACCCTTTATGAAAGCTATTGGGCAGTCCATATCCTCTCGTGTACCATAGAGCTTTGTCTTAATTGTTGTTGGAACATGTAAGATTGCGTCTCTGTCGTCAGCATACAGTTGACAGTGTTGAAGCACATGCTCGGCATTATTGGGTTCATGTCATTAGATCCGTGTAGTTAACCTTGTGGCTAGTATTACAATTATAGAATTTATAGCAATTCATAGTTAAAACCATAATTTCTAGTATTTTCATAAAGCCATCATTTCTAGTATTTCATGGTTAAATCCAGGGTTTCTAGTGTTTTTAATAGTTCAAACTAGAATTTCTAGAATTTTTGTAGCGAAACCCAGAATTGCTAGTGTTTTTTATAGTTAAACCCAGAATTTCCAGTAATTCATAGTGAAACCCAGCATTTCTAGTATTATCATAGTGAAAAACAGAATTTCTAGTGTTTCTTAAGCCAAGACTTGTTAGTATTGTTGTAGTTAAACACTGAATTTCTATTATTTTCACAAGATACTAAGTACCCCAGCTTTGTCATCGTCTCTCTCTCTCTCTCTCTCTCTCTCTCTCTCTCTTTCTTTCTCTCGCTCTCTCTCACCCTATCTATGCATTATGTATATATGTATATTTAAATGCATGCATGTGCCATCCATGCTTGTATGTGTGTGTGTGTGTGTGTGTGTGTGTGTGTGTGTGTGTGCGTGTGTGTGTGTGTTTGTGTGTGTGTGTTTTATAACATGTTTTATTGATAATGTGCATTTGCTGTCTGAAAGATGATTGTTTGGACGCGTCGAATGTAAGGCGGGCTTGCGTGTCCAGTGTATGACCCTTTGAAAATAGATTGCATTGTTTCGTTTGTTCGTTTTCTCTCTCTCTCTCTCTCTCTCTCTCTCTCTCTCTCTCTCTCTCTCTCTCTCTCTCTCTCTCTCTCCTTCTCTCTCTCTCTCTCCTTCTCTATCTCTCTCTCTCTCTTTCTGTTTTTCTTTCTTTCTCTCAAACCCCTCCCCTCTCCCTCGCCCCTCTCTCTCTCTCTCTCTCTCTCTCTCTCTCTCTCTCTCTCTCTCATACATACACACACTCGTACGCACTTTTCTCTCGCTCCCACTCATTTCCTTCTGTCTCGCTCTCTCATATCCTCGTCTCCATCTCGGTACATAACCAGCAACATACTGGACCCAGCGCATGACAAAACCAGTATAATGGACTACTCTGTCCTCGAGTCTTGCACACTGCGCCCTCCCTATCACTAGACGGACATTGGATTTGATTTCTGGCAACTAACGATATTACGTAATCTGTTCCTTGCATCTAACGGCCAACAAACTTTACACAACAGTGCCATCAGGCAGACCAGGGTGTAATGTCGGCGCTGTTTACATCATCAAAACTCCAGATTAGGTTTAAATTTGCCTAAACTTCATTTCAGAAGCGACCCAAAACTGGAGTAGTGTTGAGTAGTAACTGAATTTGGGCCCCATATTTCAACGTCGGGTGCTGATGCGACTGGAGAAAATGGAGCTCTCACAGCTCGACCAAGGAAATTAGCCATGACTTGATTACCGGAGTCTTGAAGTCGGCTTTCATTAGGTGAAGTCTGACTGACTGGGGAGGCGCATCCAATGCATTGACGAAGTTACGTCCCCTTAAGTAGCTGTTAGCGGATCAAGAGATTACGGTCTACTGTGGGCCCTATAGGTGATGGTGAAGGCTAGGTATTCGTGGTGGTCCAGAGGCTAGAACGTTTGCATTCGGGTCTAATGATCACAAGTTTGAATCTTATCTATCTATCTATCTATCTATCTATCTATCTATCTATCTATCTATCTATCTATCTATCTATCTATCTATCTATCTATCTATCTATCTATCTATCTATCTATCTATCTATCTATCTATCTATCTATCTATCTATCTATCTATCTATCTATCTATCTATCTATCTATCTATCTATCTATCTATCTATCTATCTATCTATCTATCTATCTATCCATCCATCTATCAATCTATCCATCCATCCATCCATCTATATATCTATCTATCTATCTATCTATCTATCTATCTATCTATCTATCTATCTATCTATCTATCTATCTATCTATCTATCTATCTATCTATCTATCTATCTATCTATCTATCTATCTATCTATCTATCTATCTATCTATCTATCTATCTATCTACCTATCCATCTATCTATCCATCTATCTATCCATCTACCTATCCATCTATCTATCCATCTATCTATCCATCTATCCATCTATCCATCTATCTATCCATCTATCTATCCATCTATCTATCTATCTATCTATCTATCTATCTATCTATCTATCTATCTATCTATCTATCTATCTATCTATCTATCTATCTATCTATCTATCTATCTATCTATCTATCTATCTATCTATCTATCTATCTATCTATCTATCTATCTATCTATCTATCTATCTATCTATCTGTCTATCTGTCTATCTATCTATCTGTCTATCTATCTATCTATCTATCTATCTATCTATCTATCTATCTATCTATCTATCTATCTATCTATCTATCTATCTATCTATCTATCTATCTATCTATCTATCTATCTATCTATCTATCTATCTATCTATCTATCTATCTATCTATCTATCTATCTATCTATCTATCTATCTATCTATCTATCTATCTATCTATCTATCTATCTATCTATCTATCTATCTATCTATCTATCTATCTATCTATCTATCTATCTCTATCTATCTATCTATCTATCTATCTATCTATCTATCTATCTATCTATCTATCTATCTATCTATCTATCTATCTATCTATCTATCTATCTATCTATCTATCTATCTATCTATCTATCTATCTATCTATCTATCTATCTATCTATCTATCTATCTATCCCTCTTTATTTCTTTCGGTTCAGGGGCGACGGAAGATGCAGACTTGGGCACCATGAACCCGTCCCCTCCTCCAGTGTGTGAATTGGGGTGGTTTAGTCCCTTCTTTTTCTTCTTCTTCTTCTTCTTCTTCTTCTTCTTCTTCTTCTTCTTCTTCTTCTTCTTCTTCTTCTGCTGCTGCTGCTGCTGCTGCTGCTGCTGCTACTACTACTATGGTCGACATCAGCCGTGCTAAACATTCAGTCTCGTCTTGGTCACAAATAGGATTGTGCATCCAAGGTCCCCGCTGGTTCTAATATCGTTCTGCTTTATCCAACAGTAATTTTACTGACTTGGAATCCTAATAATTTTGGTTTGATTTCAGTTTTATGTCCGTTCACTTCTGTGTATGTCCTCATCATTATTATCTCTGTGTGGCTTGATGATAAGAATAGACCAGGGGTATGCAACTTGCGGGCCGCGGACCGAATCTGGCCCTCAGAGGCCTAGTGAGTAGCTCTCAGATCATTGCCAAGTGTAGTGTATTTGGACCATGACGATCTCCACTTTCAACATTTTGACCTTTTGGGGTAAATTTAATTGAAATACCATGGCATAGACTGTTCTGGTTGGCTTTCTCACACGATCACTAGAATCATAGATCAAGTCATTGTTTTTGTCCCGTCTCTGCCTTATGATTAAGCCAAAAATGCATTTATCTTTTTCTTCTTTGTTTACTGCATGTAAACTCTGTAGGAAAGTCTTTGTTGTTCGACCATTTGGACTTCGATTTTCTGCCAGGGCCCGTGTTTTTAGTGTACATCCGTTATACTGTCTTATTTGCGTGCAGTTCGTTGTTCTTTTCCACTAAGGCAGATGCACTCTTACTTCGAAGGACGCTCCCAGTTAATCGACTCTTACGACATGCTTTGGGGGGTGGGGGGGTAGGCAGTGGGTCTATTCTAGCTTTCCCTAAATGGGGACCTGGAACCCACAAGGGAAACACAGACATTGTTTCTTTTAATTTTTTCTTTGCTCTGTTCCACATCAGTTGTCCAGTGATACGTGCGGTCCTTCATTGTGACGTGCAGAGCTTCATCGCTTCATGCTGATGTGTGTGGTACCAAGATGAAATAGGCCAAGTAGGGGTAAAACAGTAGTTACTTCAATGCTTTCAAAATGTAGAGCTCGAACGCTATGCGTTAAGTTCCAATGGTTGGATTGATATATACAATCAGCAATGATCAACACAAGAATACGTATGCAATCAATAATCAACTCGTTCAACCAAAGCTCACTCGTACATCCATGGATGGATATGTCCTTACGATAGGTCGCAGTCCGACCTTGAGATCATGACAATCATCTTGGTCCTCGGACAAGTCCGAATTAAGCAATGAAAGTATACCGGCTTGCTGCCGAGAATGTAGTGCTCACCAGCTTCCTGCTGAGGTCTTGGAGTCCCGGGGTAAAACGTCCTCAAGGATCCAACTTTAATAACGTTTGCTTCCGTGGGATCCCGGGGTAAAGCGTCCTCAAGGATTCCCACGTCCGTCTCCTTCGGACTATAAACATCAACTGCAAATTATACCGGCTTACTGCCGAACTGTGGCATCCCGGGGTAAAACGTCCTCAAGGATCCACCGTGGTATTCCGGGGTAAAGCATCCTCAAGGATCCACACCAGGGCCGGACCACCGTCCGCCTTGGTCAAACTTCGACTTTCATCTCCTAGAATACAATTCCTTCACAACCTGACGTATTGTTTTGACGTCTTGTTTGCTCACTCCGTACTGGTGCGTTCTGGTGCACATTCGCACGCGACAGCTTTTCCCCCCTCCCGAGAACGACCGAGCACTAGGACTTGACGTAGTCTCGGTCGGAAAACTGGAGTCATGTCAAACAGCACCAGTACGAGAGAGCAAATAAGAACACTTGAATACACACACACTCACTCCTCAATATATCGTCAATACATTACTAAATGCATGCAAAATATAGATTCCTGACTTCACTAAGCATTATTATCAACAACATTATTGTTATCCAAATTATTTTTCATAACATCATGCATTTTAAATATCATGTAAATTGAACAAATAAACATCAATCGTCTTCCAATGCCTCTGGGGTGCGCGACAAAAAATTGGCTAAGACATTCTCTTTCCCTGGGCGATAAATAACTGTGAAGTTGAACGTCTGTAGAAACATTGTCCATCTTAATATGCGTGAGTTTTTTGATGGGTGCTGAGTTCAAGACTTCGAGTGGACGATGGTCTGTCAAGATAAAGAAGTGACTGCCATACAGGAATTGGGTAAACTTCCCTACTGCCCAAAAAAATGGCTAGTGCCTCCCTCTCGCCCACGCTGTAACGGCATTCAGTAGGAGACAGCTTCCTGCTGGCATAAACAACAGGAAGTAGGGTGCCCTCTCTGGATTGCATCAACGTCCCACCAATCGCAACATCAGACGCATCTGTGGATACATAAAACGGCAGAGACAAATCTGGCAAACACAAGAACGGATTACTATTAAATGCCTTTTGTAATCTCTGGAGCGCGTCCTCGCACTCTCTCGTCCAGATAACCTTCGCTGGCATTCCTTTCATCGTCAATGAGGACAACACGGCTGTAATGGTTGAATAGTTAGGAATGAATTTGGCATAAAAGTTACATAAACCCAATAACGCACGCACTTGTTTCTTCGTTTTTGGTATAGGGATGTTAAGAATCTTACCCACCGTGGTGGCTTCGGGTTTACGGACCCCGTGTCCTACAACGTGACCGAGGAACGTGACCTCCTCGAAAGCGACCTTCACTTTAGTTGGTCTAACTGTCAGATTAAACGATTTTATGCGTTCCAGTAATGTCTTTAGACCTCGAATATGTTCGTCTAAATCATTATGGAAAAGCAGAATGTCATCCAGATAATGAATAACATCATTACGACCCTGTAACAACTTGCGTACGAGGCGGGGTGAACGTCGCCGGTGCTCCGGAAAGCCCGAAGACCATATAGTTGAAGTGAACCAAACCTTTGTTCGTCTGAAACGCGGTGTATTTTTTGGAATCCTCGGCTAAGGGAATCTGCCAATAACCCTTGGTAAGATCTAACTTTGTAAAATACCTAGCCTTCGACAATGCAACAAACATATCTTCCATATTTGGGATATTTTCAGCATCTACAACCGTGATTCGATTCAATTTTCGGAAATCTATGCAGATCCGAAGGCTTCCATCTTTCTTTCGGACAACCACTATAGGAAAAGCATAGGGTGATGTCGACGGTTCTACTATACCCCACTTAATCATGTTATCGATTTCCTTATCTACTGCATCCCGATAATGAAAAGGTATAACATATGGTTTCATTTTGATGGGTTTATGATCTATTAATTCAATGGAATGCACTGCTTCTGTCGTTCTACCCGGTATGTCCGATAATGTTTTGTCGAATGTAGCCAAAATACGCTTTATACGACGCACCATATCTGGTGGAACCGAGGGCGCGACTTCCACGTCTCTCCATGTTTCTCTGGGTACCAGTTCGGGTAGAGACAATTGATGAGCAGTGTCCACCTCGACATCATTGCTCTCTTCGTCAATGACGTGGCAGAATGCTGCCTCCATTTCTTCTTCTTGCAAATTATTGTCGGGTGCCTCAGCTGCTTCTAACACTTCAGACAAAACACCAGGGCGAGACTTAAACTCTTTAAGCATGTTTAGATTATATACTTTATGATGTCCTCTGACATCAATAAGATAGTCCACATCTGAAATTTTCTTAATAACTTTAAAAGGACCCTGCCATTTGGCTGATAAACAATTATTATTATCTTGCAGAAATATCAATACATCATCATTAGGCTGGAGAGTGATCAGTCTCCGGTTACGGTTAACGTATTCTCTTTGATGAGTACCAGTATTTTCCAAGTTGTCCCGTGCAACTTGACAACCTGAGATTATCTTGTTACGTAACTCCGTCACGAATTTAATATATGTTTGAGGCGCTTCTTGATCGCCTTTACCGATCCATATGTCCTTTAACAGCGACAGTGGACCTCTGGGATTAGCACCATATATAAGTTCGAAAGGTGAGAAACCTGTACTGCTCTGGGGCACCTCACGATAGGCGAACAAAACAGCAGGAAGGTATTTGTCCCAGTCTGCTGGAAATTGATTAGTAACTTTGGCTAGCATAGCTTTTATTTTCCCATTTAAATTTTCTACTAGCCCATTTGATTGTGGGTGATATCTTGCAGAAAAAACGTGAGAGATGGCAAGTAATTTGTCAAAAGAGCGCATTGCTTCTGAAATAAATTGTGATCCGTGATCTGATAGGATTGTTTCAGGAAAGCCTACTCTAGAGAATATAAGCATCAATGCTTCTGCTACTGACTCAGTAGTGATATGACGTAACGGTACTGCTTCAACCCAACGTGATGCCATGTCTACAAATGTTAAAATGTATCTAAATCCTCTTTGTGAAACAACCGGTAGCGGACCCACAAGATCGACAGCAACTTTTTCGAAAGGACGACATGGAAGATAGACCCTTTGAATAGGAGGTTTCTGAGATGCATCCTTTCTCGCCATCATTTGACAGTCTTTACATGACCTACAGTATTTTCCTAATATCTGTGGAACAACCAGGCCAATAGAATTGTGCAAGAACTCTTTTCTGTGTTTTACCTATACCTAAATGTGCAGCAAAAGGTGTGTCATGTGCAACTCTCAGAACATCGGTTCTATAACATAAAGGAACGACTAATTGTTTACATTGCATAACAGGTGATTTAAAATATCTCATTAAAATTCCATTCTTCACATAAAAATGCCATGTACCTTGCTTACATGTTCTAACACCGGTTACTTCTGCCCTAGAAAAGCATTTAGTGAGTGTAGGATCCGCCCGTTGTTGTATCGCAAAACTGTTTGTTTTCGGTGCGTGTGGTTCGTTTCCAGGCACTTTTGGTCGTTCTGGTTCATTCTTTACTGCTTCTTCGCTAGCTATCCCACATGTGATAGCTATTTGGTTTTCGTTCGAAGTAGCTGACTGTAACGCAGGTGTGGCTTCCTCGTTACTTACTCTCTGTTGAGCGCGTGTAACTGCAGCATTAGCTTCAGTCACACCCTCATTTTCTTTATACCAGCGTTCGATTTCCTCACGCGAGGGCATCTTTGCTCCTGGAACTGATCCAAGGAGTACGTCTGCTGATGGTCTCTCCAAAACACACACTTCGGCAACCCCTTGAAAATACGGGTTATTTAAATAGACTTTTGCTAAAGGAAATCTTTCTAAACGACCACCAAAAGTACGACACTTGCAATACCGACCTAAGTATGCCGATTTGGGGATTAGGTATCTAGCCACTCCTATAACATTGGCGCCCGTGTCACGTAATACTTTAGATTTTATGTTTCCAACATAACCATTATGCAAAGGCAAACCAGCCTCCAGTGGTACAGCTGACAACGCTGGGTAAACAATTTCGGGTTGGATTCGAACTTGACCGTCCGCTAAATTTGTCACTTTTTGTGACATCGCTGCGTTTACTGTTTGCGCGGAATTAGCATGACTGTTCATAACCCTTGGGCACTCAGAACGTTTATGGAAACCACGGCATACATAGCACCTTATAGGACCTGTGTTGCGTTGAAACCTACCTCGTGAAGATGGACCATCATCATCATCTTTCCTGTGTCGCTTGTGGGGACAATCGGGACTTTTGTGTCTCCACGAAAGACAGATTGAACAAGCAGATGAACGGGGTTGATAATGTTCACCCTGCTTTTTGGACGTTTGATCTCTCTGGGGTGGTTGTCTCTGTTCGCTGTGGCTGCGATAGCGCCCCTGCCTATTATGGCATTTGTTCCACCCGGGCCGATTTGACGAGGCGTTGTGGTGCACCCTAATACTGGATGCAGCTGGGAGTATGTCCTCGAACCTGGGGTTGTGCAATGGTTTACCAGGATGTGCAGTGACATACTGTTCTCCCAATGTTGTCATCTCCTCAACTGATTTCGGTTTCCTTTCTTGAAAAAATGAGAACATCTCCGAACTACATGATGACAAAATTTTATCTCGAATAATGAGATCAGCCAACTTATCATAAGAATTTTTAACATCTGCCAATGTCACCCAACGCGTAAACAACGTTCTAACGCGGGCCACAAAATCAGCGAAACTTCCATCGACGGATGGCACCACAGATTTAAACTGAACACGGTAACCTTCTTCGGTCATGCACTTCGACGCCAGCAGTTTTTGTTTGACTATTTCGAACGACGCGCGTTCGTCTTCTGATAAGTTCGTGAACGTGTTCAAAACTGGTCCCGTTAGCAAATCCCTTAAACGAGATACCCATTGTTCCTCTGGTATCTTAGCGGTATTCATCGCTAAAGAGAAGCGATCCAAAAAATTATGAAGATCTTCTGTAGGTGTAAGAAACGGTAATTTGGGTATGTATACACATGCCCCTTGTTCGGAACCCGAACGGCTACTAGTCACAAGACGACGGCTCTCTGATTCTGACACAGCAACAACCTTGTCTCTATCTATACGCGCTAGTTCTAATTCGTTCTCCAAACGTAACCTTTCTAAATTAGTCTCCATTTCGAAACGCAGTCTCTCCGCCATAGCTTCTTTTTCCCAGCGTAGTTTCTCAGCCTCAGCTTCTTTTTCCATGCGTAATTTCTCCAACTCCATTTCTTTTTTCCAGGCGCGTTCCGCTGTTCTCTCATCGCGTAACTGGTTATCTCTGTCCGACAACTCTTTCATTCTGGCTTCGGCGAAAGCTAAGAGTTGTCCATTTTCTAGGCCTATACTACGACCTAACTCCAAAAACTCAGCAAATGTAGACATATTTAAATAATATGACAATCAATATACAATATATGATAGTGTGTGGTGAAGTGACGCCACAAGACAACGAATACTGCGTACTGTCACACACGTACAATTAATGTGCCACTCGCTCTCTACTTGCGCACGGACAACCAGGTTCTCTGGAGGACAGAGTTAAAATTGTCAGCGCAACAGAAACCACAACAACCACAATTGACTTACCAATTGGGTGGCAGACAAACAACACACTGCAATGTTAGCGATGAAAAATCGCTAAAATAACGACCGGTACAACGGCAAGTAGCAGATCAATGTACAACCAAAAGGACGACTTGATCCGACAATCCCACGGAGAGTGGCACAGTCAGTAACGGTGACTTGATTATGATGAAGATCCAGCGAAGTATGATACGGAGATCCAACGAAGAGTGATCCGTTCCCGATGAAGATCCAACGAACGAAGAATGATACGGTCCCGATGAAGATCCAACGAACGAAGAATGATATGGTCCCGATGAAGATCCAACGATGGCTAGAACAGACCGGCGGCGGCGACTTGATACATTGAACGATATCCACAGCTAGAGATTGGTAAAGACTGTGACAATTGGAATGTGCTTCGTGTACAACTTGAGGCAAAACAATACGACAAAATGTCGTATCACACTTGTGACGAGAGGTCCCTCATTCTTTAAAGGCTGGCCTCCATTGATACGTGCGGTCCTTCATTGTGACGTGCAGAGCTTCATCGCTTCATGCTGATGTGTGTGGTACCAAGATGAAATAGGCCAAGTAGGGGTAAAACAGTAGTTACTTCAATGCTTTCAAAATGTAGAGCTCGAACGCTATGCGTTAAGTTCAAATGGTTGGATTGATATATACAATCAGCAATGATCAACACAAGAATACGTATGCAATCAATAATCAACTCGTTCAACCAAAGCTCACTCGTACATCCATGGATGGATATGTCCTTACGATAGGTCGCAGTCCGACCTTGAGATCATGACAATCATCTTGGTCCTCGGACAAGTCCGAATTAAGCAATGAAAGTATACCGGCTTGCTGCCGAGAATGTAGTGCTCACCAGCTTCCTGCTGAGGTCTTGGAGTCCCGGGGTAAAACGTCCTCAAGGATCCAACTTTAATAACGTTTGCTTCCGTGGGATCCCGGGGTAAAGCGTCCTCAAGGATTCCCACGTCCGTCTCCTTCGGACTATAAACATCAACTGCAAATTATACCGGCTTACTGCCGAACTGTGGCATCCCGGGGTAAAACGTCCTCAAGGATCCACCGTGGTATTCCGGGGTAAAGCATCCTCAAGGATCCACACCAGGGCCGGACCACCGTCCGCCTTGGTCAAACTTCGACTTTCATCTCCTAGAATACAATTCCTTCACAACCTGACGTATTGTTTTGACGTCTTGTTTGCTCACTCCGTACTGGTGCGTTCTGGTGCACATTCGCACGCGACATCCAGTTATGACCGTTTTCTAGAATACGCCTTCACATAACGTGTCACAAAGTCTTCAATGTGTGTCTCTGACTTGCCTAATCAGTTTTCGGTTTGAATCTATCTTTTAGATTACTTCTATCTTTTAGAGGGCTTCCATCTTTTAAAGGACTTCTATCTTTTAGAGGGCTTCCATCTTTTAAAGGACTTCTATCTTATAGAGGGCTTCCATCTTTTAAAGGACTTCTATCTTTTAGAGGGCTTCCATCTTTTAAAGGACTTCTATTTTTAGAGGACTCTCATCATTTAGAAGACTATATTTTAAAGGTACTTCTATCTTTTGGAGTGCTTTATCTTTTAAAGGACTTCTATCTTATAGAGGACTTCTGTCTTTTAGAGGACTTCTGTCTTTTAGAGGACCTGTCTTTTAGAGGACTTCTATCGTTTAGAAGACCTATCTTTTAGAGGACTTCTATCTTTTAGAGGACTTCTATCCGTTAGAGTGCTTTATCTTTTTAAGGACTTCTATCTTACAGAGGACTTCCATCTTTTAGAGGACTTCTGTCTTTTAGAGGACTTCTATCTTTTAGAGGACTTCCATCTTTTAGAGGACTTCTGTCTTTTAGAGGACTTTTATCTTTTAGAGGACTTCTATCTTTTAGAGGACTTCTACCTTTTAGAGGACTTCTATCTTTTAGAGGACTTCTATCTTTTAGAGTGCTTTATCTTTTAAAGGACTTCTATCTTACAGAGGACTTCCATCTTTTAGAGGACTTCTGTCTTTTAGAGGACTTCTATCTTTTAGAGGTGCTTCTATCTTTTAGATTTGCTTCTATCTTTTAGAGGTGCTTCTATCTTTTAGAGGAGTTATATCTTTTAGATGTGCTTCTATCTTTTAGAGGACTTTTATCTTTTAGAGGACTATATTTTAGAGGACTTCTATCTTTTAGAGGACTTCTTTTTTTAGAGGACTTTTTTTAGAGGACTATATTTTAGAGGACTTCTTTTTTTAGAGGACTTCTTTCTTTTAGAGGACTATATTTTAGAGGACTTCTATTTTTTAGAGGACAATATTTTAGAGGACTTCTATTTTTTAGAGGACTTCTTTCTTTTAGAGGACTATATTTTAGAGGACTTCTATCTTTTAGAGGACTATATTTTAGAGGACTTCTATCTTTTAGATGACTATATTTTAGAGGACTTCTATCTTTTAGAGGACTATATTTTAGAAGACTTCTATCTTTTAGAGGACTATATTTTAGAGGACTTCTATCTTTTAGAGGACTATATTTTAGAAGACTTCTATCTTTTAAAGAACTTCTATCTTGTAGAGGACTTCCATCTTTTAGAGGTCTATCTTTTAGAGGACTCCTATCTTTTAGAGGACTTCTATCTTTTAGAGTGCTTTTATCTTTTAAAGGACCTTTATCGTATAGAGGAGTCTTTTAGAGGTGCTTCTGTCTTTTAAAGGATTTATGTCTTTTAGAGTGCTTCTGTCTTTTAGAGGACTTCTATCTTTTAGATGTGCTTCTATCTTTTAAAAAACTTCCATCTTATAGAGGACTATCATCTTTTAGAGGACTTCTGTCTTTTAGAGGACTTCTATCTTTTAGAGGACTTCTATCTTTTAGAGGTGCTTCTATCTTTTAGAGGTGCTTCTATCTTTTAGATGCGCTTATATCTTTTAGAGGTGCTTATATCTTTTAGATGCGCTTATATCTTTTAGAGGTGCTTATATCTTTTAGATGCGCTTATATCTTTTAGAGGTGCTTCTATCTTTTAGAGGTGCTTCTATCTTTTAGAGGTGCTTCTATCTTTTAGAGGTGCTTCTATCTTTTAGATGCGCTTATACCTTTTAGATGCGCTTCTATCTTTTAGAGGTGCTTCTATCTTTTAGAGGACTTCTTTATATTTGGGGACTTCTCTTTTTCAGAGGACTTCTATTTTTTTAGAGGATTTCTATCACCCACCCCCCCCCCCCCCCCCCCCAATCAGATAATCCACATCCTGTCAATTTACTGAATTTGTGAACATGTATTCACTATATCCACATCTCCGATGCCTAAATTCTACTTTTCATGAGTTTTTCTCTACCACTTGAGTGACTGGCGTTTAACTTCACTAGGACAGCAAAACGAGCGATTAACACCGGGTGACACAAAGTACCATTATTCGGATGAGAATCCCCCAGGCGCAAGTCCCAGAAATCCCGTAGAACCATAAGTTTGCATTAGTGTCCCCGACAGGTTACAAAGTAACCTAATGTCCACCCGGGGTGTGGCTTTATTTAATACGTAGTTGCATTTTGGTGCGGTTTAATAGTCTACCTCTTTCATTTTGTATTAATATTCTTATGTCTGTTACTGTTCTTCTATCTGTATCTACATTGCAACCTACACAGACGTGTAACTGCACATCTTGATGTTGGTTGCTACCAACAGATATTAGATTACTGCTTGCTGATTTTATTCACACTTAGAAATAGCCCCAAATGCTGGTTACAAGGCTTTGAACTGTCAGGAAAGATGAACATGCCGAGGTCTCTAAGCAAGAATATCTTTCTTCTGTGGTTATCTCTGAATGCAGTTATATATGGACTTAACAATGTCGACAAGAGATCTGCGATACTGAGGCATTCCTGACACGGTCGGTTTCTCCGCCTTGCCCGCGTAGAGGGACATGTCTTGGGCGCTTGTGTGTTTACTGTGGTTCTGTGCTCGTTCTTCCAAGAGCAGTTGGTACGCTGAGTTCTGATTTACAGCCCTGAGCGTTAGGATAGAGGTTCGCGGCAACAGAATGCATAGAACCCATACAGGGAACACAATCAACTGAAGGCTAACACTAGTCAGCCAGGCAATGACAATTCCAACTTCATACACAGCGGGTCACATCCTAACTGCCCCGTTTCTTTGCCATCAGAAACAACATACCATGTTCATCACTGTCCCTTGTGAAAAAAATTACATATAGCATACACACGTATTAGGTATATAAGGCAGACGTCAGAAGTCACAGCACTGGTTACCCTATGACGACTTGTCTGCATCAGGAGGGTTTAAGATTCCAATTGTGTGAGACTGAATGTGTTGACAGTCATATGAGAGTGCAAGAGTTAAAGTGACTATTATGTGAGACTGAATGTGTTGACAGTCATATGAGAGTGCAAGAGTTAAAGTGACAATTGTGTGAGACTGAATGTGTTGACAGTCCTTTGAGAGTGCGAGAGTTAAAGTGACTATTACGTGAGACTGAATGTGTTGACAGTCATATGAGAGTGCAAGAGTTAAAGTGACTATTATGTGAGACTGAATGTGTTGACAGTCATTTGAGAGTGTAAGAGTTAAAGTGACAATTATGTGAGATTGAAGGTGTTGACAGTCATATGAGAGTGCAAGAGTTAAAGTGACTATTATGTGAGACTGAGGCTTCTTATGAGACTCGGTTGTTTATAATGCCAAGTTGAGGCAGGCGTTTTTTTTTCTAATTTGGAATTAGGCTAAAAAACTTGGGGCAGAGGATTCTGTTTACATTAAATTAGTAACGGATAACACCTTGTCTGTGAAGCATGTGGGGGGGGGGGGGGGATGTTTACCTCATCTGAGTATCCAGCTGACCTAATATGTCATACCATTAGTTCAGTTCCTTCTATCCTTGAGGGTACAAGTAAATTGTTCTAGCCTCATTTGTAGAGACCATGGGTAAACATTTGATGATAAGGACCAAGTCAACAAATGTTTACCCATGGTCTAAAAATTGGTTGACTTGGTCCTTTTCATACTCGGCACCTTCACTTCACAGACTTAAGTCAGACTCGTTTCACTTCAGGCCTAAGTCAGTTTTTAATTGTCATCGAAATGGCAAATCGAACAAATGACTGCAGCTTCAACTAGCCATTAAGCTATCACTACCATCTTCCTAACATCCTCCCCCCCCCCCCCCATCTCCCAACCACTGCCCGCGCAACCCCAATATTCTTCTATAGAATTAAAATGAAACCTCGGTGTTGAACTCTTAGCTTCTGGAACAACTCGGTTTCCGAACACTTGCGAAGAACTCGTTAAGTTCGAGAACCGAGGTTCCACTGTAGCTTTAGATAATCTCTAGGAGGTTGAGCTGTTGCTCTGCTGGAAATACGGCAATTTTCCCCTGGAGAACCAGCTTAGTAGTTCACACTTTACAGCAATCAGAAACATCTGTGTGATTTAAGCCGACAGAAAAAATAATCCCAGGACTCAAAGACAATCTGTGGCGGCTGTAAGGCAAGAAGAAACCAGCGCATGAATACTCAGAAGTTTCCATGCACGTACACCGGTTCGACAGCTCCGCTAAAGCGAGGCCAATCTCCAACCGGGGACGCCAGTGAATAGGCCTTGTCACCCAAATTTGCAAGGTAGATACCCCAAGTAAACAAGAGTGATGACTTTCAGATAAGAAGAGATTTTGCTGGTTCGAAGAACTGATAAACTTTTCACTCAAATCTTGGTCGAGACTAACCTCGTCGTTGTGGGGTCTTGCTTTACTTGTATTAGTTTAAAACCTACTTCAGAAAATGTTGGTGTAACTTGCGGAAGACAAAAAAGTTTGTAGCACGTTCCTCTAGTGCTTGGAAATTTCTCAAGACTAATGCGAGAAAACTAAGCTCAGTTGGAGACCGATAGGGAATTAAACATGGATACCAAAGTATATAATTGGGGGCGTGTGTTTTAGGGAGGAAGGGAAGAGTTATATATTCTGGACCCACAGGAATGTTACATTTAAGAAATACCTGGTGGCGAAAAAGAATTCCTGCACTGCCTCACGTATGCATATGAAAGCTTGTTACTTTTAATTTTATTTAGAAAAGTAATGGCAATTCCCTGACAGATATTTCTTTAGTTGTGTGAAGTCTCAGGCCTTCGCACTTTCTAGATTGCCCCAATATGTGTCCAAGAAGGTACTTACTTGTTTCCAGTACTCTGTGTTTAGCTGAATGGCTGAAAGCAGTGACATCACAGTTCTTCTCCTGCCACTGTTCGCAACATAGATATCCCGCCCTCATAGATATACCGCCCTCATAGATATACCATTCATTCATTCAGTAGCATGTCCCTCGCGGAACCTCGCTGCCATAACAACCCTCCGGAAAACCTTCCTGTCATGAGCAAGATGTCCTGCGTCTGATACACCCATCTGGAGATCATCTGCCACATCCTGCACCCATCTTCTCCTTGGCCTTCCTCTTCCTCTCTTTCCAGGCATATACCCCTCCATTATTGTTCTCTCTAGACTTCCATGACGTTTCAAGTGACCAAAATATTTCAATTTTCTTTGTTTTATTGTCTTTACTAGCCAACCCTCTTCAATATTCCCGCCCTCATAGATATACCGCCCTCATGGATATACCGCCCTCTGCTCTGTAACGCAGCAAATGGTTCAGACTTCACTCGTGCATTCTTCGTAGAGCTGTCCGCATCTCCCAAAACAGCAGAATGCGTCTCTAAATGTCACCGGCGACTGATTTTGACAACACCAGATGCATGCTTCATCCTAACAGTTGCTTTGTTTCCTGACGTTGCCTTCTTCTCCTTCTCTTCTGCAAATTTGCTCATCTTCTTCTTTTATCGCCCCACTAGTACTAGGTTGTAGCCTAGTGCCGCGGTTTTGTCGTCTCACTGACACCAGGTTGTAGCCAAGTGCAGCGGTTTTGTCGTCTCACTGATACCAGGTTGTAGCCCAGTGTTGCGGTTTTGTCGTCCCACTGATACCAGGTTGTAGCCAAGTGCCGCGGTTTTGTCGTCTCACTGATACCAGGTTGTAGCCCAGTGTCGAGGTTTTGTCGTCCCACTGATACCAGGTTGTAGCCCAGTTTTGCGGTTTTGTCGTCCCACTGATACCAGGTTGTAGCCCAGTGAGACGGTTTTGTCGTCCCACTGATACCAGGTTGTAGCCCAGTTTTGCGGTTTTGTCGTCCCACTGATACCAGGTTGTAGCCCAGTGAGACGGTTTTGTCGTCCCACTGATACCAGGTTGTAGCCCAGTGCCGCGGTTTTGTCGTCTCACTGATACCAGGTTGTAGCCCAGTGTCGAGGTTTTGTCGTCCCACTGATACCAGGTTGTAGCCCAGTTTTGCGGTTTTGTCGTCCCACTGATACCAGGTTGTAGCCCAGTGCCGCGGTTTTGTCGTCTCACTGATACCAGGTTGTAGCCAAGTGCCGCGGTTTTGTCGTCTCACTGATACCAGGTTGTAGCCCAGTGTTGCGGTTTTGTCGTCCCACTGATACCAGGTTGTAGCCCAGTGTCGAGGTTTTGTCGTCTCACTGATACCAGGTTGTAGCCCAGTGTCGAGGTTTTGTCGTCTCACTGATACCAGGTTGTAGCCCAGTGCCGCGGTTTCGTCGTCCCACTTATACCAGGTGGTAGCCCAGTGCCGCGGTTTTGTCGTCCCACTGATACCAGGTTGTAGCCCAGTGTCGAGGTTTTGTCGTCTCACTGATACCAGGTTGTAGCCCAGTGCCGCGGTTTTGTCGTCCCACTGATACCAGGTGGTAGCCCAGTGTCGAGGTTTTGTCGTCCCACTGATACTATCTTGTAGCCCAGTGCCGCGGTTTTGTCGTCTCACTGATACCAGGTTGTAGCCCAGTGTCGAGGTTTTGTCGTCCCACTGATACCAGGCTGTAGCCCAGTTTTGCGGTTTTGTCGTCCCACTGATACCAGGTTGTAGCCCAGTGTTGCGGTTTTGTCGTCTCACTGATACCAGGTTGTAGCCCAGTGTCGAGGTTTTATCGTCTCACTGATACCATTTTGTAGCCCAGTGTCGTGATTTTGTCGTCTCACTTATGCCAGGTTATAGCCCAGTGTCGAGGTTTTGTAGTCTCACTAATACCATGTTGTAGCCCAGTGTCGTGGCTTTGTCGTCTCACTGATACCAGGTTGTAGCCCAGTGTCGAGGTTTTGTCGTCTCACTGATACCAGTTTGTAGCCCAGTGTCGCCGTTTTGTCGTCCCACTGATACCAGGTTGTAGCCCAGTTTTGCGGTTTTGTCGTCCCACTGATACCAGGTTGTAGCCCAGTGAGACAGTTTTGTCGTCTCACTGATACCATGTTGTAGCCGGGTGTCGAAGTTTTGTCGTCCCACTGATACCATGTTGTAGCCCAGTGTCGAGATTTTGTCGTCCCACTGATACCAGGTTGTAGCCCAGTGTCGAGGTTTTATCGTCTCACTGATACCAGGTTGTAGCCCAGTGTCGCCGTTTTGTCGTCTCATTGACATTATGATGTAGCCCAGTGCCGCGGTTGTCTCTATTTGTCTTGCTCTTCTTGGGTGATGGATGTACTCATCAAATTGTTGCAAGTTAGGAGATGCTATGAGATCTTCACTGTGCTCTTTCTAGGGCTGTGTACAAGTTGATCATCATTTCCTCGAGGCTGTTCTTGATGCGTACATTCCATTATTGGCTTGGACTTGTTCTGTGTTCATAATTTTTGTTCATCATGTCTCTCTCTCTGGCAGCTGGTACCTGACTATTCTCCTCAGATTACCAAACCATCTCATCTATTGTTTTTTAATGAGCATCATGACTGATTTCAGTCTTCGCCTTATCATCAGATTTTTTTTAATGTTATTAACTTCTTTATTATTTTAAGTTTGTTAAAAAGCAGCCGAAGTCTCGTATATGAAGTTAAATTCAAGAATATTCATGATCTGGTGTCAGGAACTAATGTTCGTCATCACGTCAGGAACTAATGTTCGTCAACACGTAGGTACTAATGTTCGACGTCACGTCAGGTACTAATGTTCGTCATCACGTAGGTACTAATGTTCGTCATCACGTCAGGTACTAATGCACGTCATCACGTAGGTACTAATGTTTGTCATCTCGTAGGTACTAATGTTCGACGTCACGTCAGGTGCTAATGTTCGACGTCACGTCCGGTACTAATGTTCGTCATCACGTCAGCTAAACCGTTAAACTTCCATAGAACTGGTCTGACCAATCTACACTCTTCCTGGTCATGACCAATCTACACTCTTCCTGGTCATCCCAAAAATATGCCCCTCACCGAGGGCATGGCCAAAGTAGAAAGTGTCGACGTTTCCTTCGAAGACAACCAACCAACAGTCTGCATACAAATAAGCAAGATCATGGATTTGCATGCAACCATCAAGTTCTGAAAGAAAGCCTAACCCCAGAACTGGACGAATAATAGGACTTTTTGCCAAGGTCTACAGCTATGAACTCTAAGAGGTAGAGGAGCCGTTTCTGTAAAAGCGTCAGAGGACACAAGACATTGAAGGCGCGTTAGCTGTGAACGCGCAAAAGGCTAGAGTAAGGGAGACTTTTAGACATGCCGTGAAGAGAGAGCGACGTTTTGTAAAGGACATGCTGATTGATGATGATGAGTAACTGCCGTGTCACGTACTACTATGGTGTTCCACGCAGTTCTGTACAGGCGAGGGTTAGCCTGTTGGGCGTACAGCTGCTGCCTCTGGTGAGTTTCAGCTATTTGGATCTGACTTTCTAATATACGCTTCCTTCAACAAACGATTCTTAAAACATACAAGGTCCGACAATTAAGTAATGAGAGTGATTTTATTATGGCCAAGACAAAAAATGCCATCTATGAAGCAAAGCATGGAATCTAAATTGGCAACATTCATCTATTATCTGGCAACTTTTGGTGGCCGTTCGATAAGCAAACAACAAACAAGCCGCCATTTTTTTACCTAGTCAGATGTGCATTGTTAAGTAATCAGCACGGAGCAACAAGAAAAATAACTAATGTTAAATTCTTTTTAAAACTTAGAAAAAGCGCCAGTAAAACAGTTGAATTGATGCAGCAAGTTTATGGGGATAACTGTTTATGTCGTGCACACATTTTCAGCTGGTATTCACGATTCAAAAGTGGTGTGGAAATGATTAGTAATGCACCTAGACCTAGACGACAAATTTCTGTTCGTAACTCATTGCAAAAGTCAGAGAACGGATACAAGAAGATGGTTGTTTTACTGTGAGGATGTTGGCAGATGAATCTGGTGTTAATAGACAGACCATTCAAAACATTTTAGTGCAAGATTTTGGCAAGAAAAAAGTTGCTTGCCTGTTTGTACCACATTTGTTGTCTGATGACCAAAATCATCAGTGGGTTGAGTACCCAAGAGACATCATCAAAACAATAATTTGTTGCCTTAAAAACAAGTGTATGTTCTCAGTCTTTCACCCTGTTTCCCAGATTGGTCTCCCTGTGATAATTTTCTGTTTCCAAAATTAAAGTTACGATTGCAAGGACACTTCTTTAATGATATTGATGACATCTAAAGGGATGTAACATCGATTTCAAGGGCCATCACAACAGAAGAACTACAGAGGTCGTTCCAGTGTTTGTTAGATCGTGCCACTTGGTGTATCAATCCACATGGAGCTTACTTCGAATAAAATACAGGTTGTATTTTCAATTGTTGATTTTTTTAATTTTTATGGAATTAGTCTCATTAATTAATTGTCGGACCTTGTATTTATTTTCCCAGCCAGATTATTCACGCCTCGAAGTGATTGCTGGGGCGTGTTCGAGTCTTTCTGGGGTCTAAGTAAGGACACAATGCTTTGTTTCTCTTTCTGACGGACATGCATGAATTGATACCAGGGCGGGATGCCATGCAAACACCAACGAACCAAACACAAGCCCATTCCCGTCTGATCCATACACAAAGGAGAAGCCTGTTTATTTCGCACCACAACCTCTTGTATAACTATCTAGACACTTCTATGTTAAAACTTGTTCTCTTTCTTCATTTACCCCGGCGCTGCAAGTGCAAAGTAAATTTGAGATGGTAAGAAAACAAATCTTTAGAGAACGAAAAGCTTTCATGTGAGAAATTTTCCTCTGTCAAGGATGTAGAGTCTGAATCTAACTGTCTCATTATGAATACAGAAGATGAATAGCGACTAAGTGCTCCGGTGCTGGCTTTGGGTCACATTCTGGCTGTGTGCAAGTTTACCGCGGATGTGCTAAAATAATGAGTGTGCTAGGGTATCTGCATGCAAATACTCGTTTGTTGTTTCTCTTATTTATCTATATGTCTGTCTGTCTGTCTCCTCCCCTCCTCTATTTTTCTCTGTCTCTCAAATTTGTTCGTTTGTATGTGTGTATTCTTATTTTGTTTAGTGGTGTCTGTCCTGCATCTATACTCTCTTACCATTAGCCGTTTTATATATATACATTTCATAATTCCATCCGTTAACTAGTGTATATTTCCTATAAATCCCTAATTTCATAATTCCATCCGTTAACTGTTGTATATTTCCTATAAATTCCCTATTTCATAATTCCATCTGTTAACTGGTGTATATTTCCTATAATTCTCCCATTTCATAATTCCATCCGTTGACTGATGTATATTTCCTATAATTCTCCCATTTCATAATTCCATCCGTTAACTAGTGTATATTTCCTATAAATCCCTAATTTCATAATTCCATCCGTTAACTGTTGTATATTTCCTATAAATCCCTAATTTCATAATTCCATCCGTTAACTGGTGTATATTTCCTATAAATCCCCTATTTCATAATCCCATCCGTTAACTGATGTATATTTCCTATAATTCACCCATTTCATTTTTCCATCCGTTAACTGGTGTAAATTACCTACAATTCTCCCATTTCATAATCCCATCCGTTAACTGAACTATATTTCCTATAATTCCCCAATTCTCCAGTTTTTTCCCGTTAGTTGCTGCATATGAATTGGTTATGTAGTAGTAGCAGTAGTAGAAATGATTCAATTAGTGTGGATTATGATTGTGGTAGTGGTGGTAGTGGTAATTGTGGTAGTAGTAGTAGTGATGCTAGAAGCAATTATCACAGTAGTAGAAGCAGAAGAAGAAGAAGAAGAAGAAGAAGAAGAAGAAGAAGAAGAAAAAGAAAAAGGAGAAGTAGTAGTAGTAGTAGTAGTAGTAGTAGTAGTAGTAGTAGTAGTAGTAGTAGTAGTAGTAGTAGTAGTAGTAGTAGTAGTAGTAGTAGTAATAGTAGTAGTAGTAGTAGTAGTAGTAGTAGTAGTAGTAGTAGTATTAGTAGTAGTAGTAGTATTAGTATTAGTAGTATTAGTAGTAGTACTAGAAGTAGTAGTGGTAGTAGTAGTGGTAGTAGTAGTAGTAGTAGTAGTAGTAGTAGTAGTAGTAGTAGTAGTAGTAGTAGTAGTAGTAGTAGTAGTAGTAGTAGTAGTAGTAGTAGCAGTACTAGAAGTAGTAGTAGTTGTTGTTGTTGTGCATGTTGTTGTTGTTGTTGTCGTAGTATTATTAGTATTAGTTACAACACTGGTTGGGACACTATGCCTCAGACTATTACACTTTTAATGCTGTTAAACAACCATATAGCACAGAAACATAACACTCTCCTACAACATTATATACATGCAGCCAAGGAAGCCCCTGTAATGAACCAGCGTCCTGAGCCCAATCATTTCACAGCCCCCTTACTTAGCTATTAGTCGTGGACTTGCTTGGGCTTAAGCCTTCAAGACCACTTGCTGCGGTGCGCATTGATGGAGGCTTTGGTGGGATTACAAGCCTAACACTAGTGGATTAGTTCTCCTGTTAAAATAGTGTTAGTGAGTTGCTAGGTGAGAATTAACTGTGTGGCGTCTGTGTGGTGTGGAGACGTGTGGTGTGTGTGTGTGTGTGTGTGTGTGTGTGTGTGTAAAGTTTTGATGAAGTGTATGTTGGTGTTTGTGGAGTTGTGTGGGCAGTGTGGAAGTATGTATTCCGTGTATACTTGTATATGCGGATAGCACTGGCAATACTATCGAGAAAACGAATGATAGCTGTGTATGTGTGTGTATACGTGTGTGTGTATGTGTGTATGTATGTTTGTGTATGTGTGTGTGTGTACATGGTGTGTTAATCCCCATGTGCCTTCTAGGGCCCCATTGTGGGGGAAACAGGAATTCACCCTCTGCCTTCAAAACAAGCATGTCTTAATAGTTGATTAATTGGGGGAAGCGTTCAAAGTCGGAGTGCATCTGCCTGAGAGGCAAGGATCCAAGTCTGCATACAAATAAGCCAGATGTGTAAAACGGGTGTGCACGCAACACTCGGGTTCTGCAACAAGACTAAAGTCCGGAGGTGGACAAAGACTACAAGTTTTCAACCGTAGTTTACAGCTGGTTAACCCGAAGAAGAAGATGTTTTGCAGTTTGCCTGAATGACAAGGTTTTTGTTGTACAGAGCAGCTTTGCTACAAACACACACAAGGCACAGACTTCCGAGCTAAACGAAAATAAGGAACATAAGGGCTAACACACAAAAAAAGAGTTAACATTATCTGTTGTTTTTTTATTTTATTTTTTTAGCGTCTATAAACTATGGCTGAAAGTTCGGGCTGTTCGTCCACTCCTGGACATTGGTCTTGATTAAAAACTTGAGCTTTGCGTGCACATCCTTTTTACAGATCTGGCTTATTTTTAAGGGCTATTGGTTCCATGTCTCCCAGGAGGATGCACTCCGTCTTCGAAAGAAACAACCCCTAATTAGTAGCAGCCTACGACATGTTTGGGGCAGTCTTTTTCAAGTTCTTCATTCGAAATACGGAAGTGAGAGGAAGAAGGCAGAGTGGGCGGAGATGAAGGATCGTTCGTGTTCTATTTCCAGTGATCTGTATAATCATTTCTGGGCAGCTCTCTGTGGAAGGTAGTACCAGGGCATTTCCGTCAGATGGCCAAACCATCTCATTGTAAT
Organism: Candidula unifasciata; assembly: GCA_905116865.2. Classification (NCBI taxonomy): domain Eukaryota; kingdom Metazoa; phylum Mollusca; class Gastropoda; order Stylommatophora; family Geomitridae; genus Candidula; species Candidula unifasciata. The sequence continues at coordinate 43,393 of CAJHNH020001023.1, forward strand.
CACCTGGGAAATATGCCTGCAGGAATGCCACAATAATACTAATCCTTGGTACAGTAACTGCAATAAGGCTAGGGTAAATAGACCTCGCGGCGTCCGCGGCTAAGGCGTTGCGAGTCCGACTCGCGAGCCAGCATACCGCGATCGAAACCCACTGCAGGCTGCGTGGATTTTTGTCGTGGTATGGGACGTCGCAGGTCGACCCAGCCTAAAATGGGTACCAGGATGGGCTGTCCTGGGAAAGTAAAGACAGCCGGCGAAATGCTGACCACATTACCCACCGAGTGCTGATGGTCTGTAAAAATATGGGACGCTCTGCCCATATGCCCGATGCGCCGAAAGGAGTGAAAAGGGATCTTTACTTTTTACTTTAAATAGACCTCAGAGGGAATATGTATTCTGGTGCTTAAAAAAAAAAAACGATCAAGTTAGGAGATGTAAACCAGCCTCATTATACACGGTTATAAAACATAAGTGCTCTGCCAGCAGTACAGACAGCTGATAAGAAAATGTCCGCTTGTGTCGCCGTTCACACTTAACTCCGTAGCTACAGCGATGTTCCTCCATTTACCCCAGAGTGTTAACTCTGGTACTCATTTCCTAGAGGCTGGGTGAACCCCGGGAACCGCCTAGTTTCAAACACCGGCCATGGGCTGCAGCGAGTCTGAGCTAGATTTGAAACTGAGTCTCCTATCGACTGCGCTAACGCGGCCCCTTTCTTCTGGTGCTTATATGCTATGACTTAAATAGGATCAGTTCTGAGATAGTATTCAAATAGCTTCCAATTGTTTTAGTAGGGGTGCCATGAGACATTGCTCCAAGTAGTGGGTGCCATGAGATATTGTTCCAAGTAGGGGGTGCCATGAGATATTGTTCCAAGTAATGGGTGCCATAAGATATTGTTCCAAGTAGGGGGTGCCATGAGATATTGTTCCAATAGGGGGTGCCATGAAATATTGTTCCAAGTAGGGAAAGCCATGAGATATTGTTCCAAGTAGGGGGTGCCATGGGAGATTGTTCCAGTTAGGGGGTGCCATGGGATATTGTTCCAAGTAGGGGGTGCCATGAGATATTGTTCCAATAGGGGGTGCCATGAGATAATGTTCCAAGTAGGGAAAGCCATGAGATATTGTTCCAAGTAGGGGGTGCCATGGGAGATTGTTCCAGTTAGGGGGTGCCATGGGAGACTGTTCCAAGTAGGGGGTGCCATGGGAGATTGTTCCACTAGTGAGCTGACCAGTTCCATTAGCCTACGTTTTATGTTTATCCGGGGTTTGAGGATAAGTGGGATAAACAAACTTACATGCACTGATTGACACGCAAAGGTGTAGAGGAAAGAATTAAAGTTAGGAGGACATACTAGGCTATATATCTATTGAAAGTTATAGTTAGCATGCCGGGACTTTAGCCTCTAGCTGACAACGACGTCTGACTACGGGGACCAATTATACTCACAAACATAGCGAATTAGTAACAGACATGGGCGTTAGCTTTGTATCGTGTTAAATTCGGATAACGTCCATTGGTAGTCTGTACTATTTTGAGAGATAATTATGTGAATGCCTCTGAACTTTAATGTTGGTCCATAACAGTCAAGCGAACAGTTGTGTGTTTCGAGCTGATCAAGTGGAGTTGGCACAATCAGACACTGTTTGTGCAATGTTAACATTTCTGGAGGAACTGATCTGGCAACGTTGTAACAGAATGACTCCTCTGTCTGGGTCAGTCTTGATATGTTCTGTAAGCCTCACCTTACACATCAAGTTCTACTACTGGTCTTGAAGATCCTGCAGGTTTCTCTGTTTTGATGAAAGAGAAGTCTGCAACATACTTCTCCTGAAGATCGTACTTCAGTGTAAGGTCGGGATTTGAAGCTTTCAGACCAGCCTCCCTCTGAAAGATATAACGACGCAAGCCTAAACCATCCTGACAGATAACTGACCAGACAGACATGGTTATTCCTACTTTACAGATGAATGTTATCAGTTGTGTGGTGATTCCTTCATTTGCTTTTCAAAGGTGTTAACATGAGACAAGAAAAATTACACTACCTATAGGAAACGCAATGTTGATGACTTCATTGTCTTACTAATCCCCAGACAGATAGCGAGAGAGAGAGACAGAGAGAGAGAGAGAGAGAGAGAGAGAGAGAGAGAGAGAGAGAGAGTACCGATATTTAACCAGGGAGCTACACGTCGACTCTATCAGACAGCGATCTAACCTACACCCTGCTACGACCAAGTTCCAATCCTACAGTGCCGTGCTAACATGGCGTTAGAGATGATCACTTGATCTTGGCGACTACAACAAGCGGTGTTTTGGTGAGATTGTACGCCAGCTTAGGCTAAATAGCCGCTTCAGCCATGAACAAACCTGTGGGATCATGGTCAGCCTAGATATGTGAGCCAGATTTTCCTGTAAAGCTGTGGTCTGCTGGTTGGTAAGACCCAGTACCTTGTGCAGCTCAGCCCTACGATTAACGATTATCCGCTTTGTTAAATATGTTGTCCGTTAGCGAACGGTCGTGACTTCCGTGGTGAAGCCAATTGTTCGATACCATATCGCCACATCGTTTCCACTCACCGGGTTTCTCCACTGCAGTTGCGGAGACTGGATGAACATATAGATTAACATGTCTGTGGATGATTGTGTGGATAAACATGTGGCTTGATGATCGTGTGGATAAACATGTGGCTCGATGATCGTGTGGATAAACGGATTATTGGTTGATATATGAACAAACAGATGAACATAATGACTACAGTCACAAAAGATAAAAAGATAATTTACCGGTAGAACATTTAGGTAAATAGAGAATTTAGTGACAGTTTTAAACACAGGAACAAGATCAATCCCACCAGGACCGCACAACCAGCGACCAAACAACCAGTGACACAAAGTGCCACCATTCGGATGAGAATCACCCGGGCGCAAATTGGGACGACAACCTAGGTTTTATGGTAGTTTAGCCATTCGATGGACGACCAATCAGACACATCTTAATAATAGACGCAACCACGGGTATCAACACATTAATAATAATAATAATAATAATAATAATAATAATAATAATAATAATAATAATAATAATAATAATAATAACAATATGATAATGATTATGAGGGTGACGAGTGGCAAAAAATATATTAATATTATTGAAATATTTATATATATTCAAAAACAAATATTGAAAAGGCATAAAGGAAGTCGAGGGGGGGGGGGGGGGGGGGGGGGGGGGGGGGGTAGCTACCTTACATTTTTCTTGTGGAGGCGAAGAAGTGAGTGAGAATGACCGGTAACTGACCCAAGCCTCTAGGTTCTGGAGCCTTTCGCTAAGTCTATCATTTACCAGAGCCATGGAATTTGATCAGAATTCATTTCTAGGCATTGAAATAGCCGATACCCTACATTAGGCATCTTCTCTCCTCTCTCTCTCTCTCTCTCTCTCTCTCTCTCTCTCTCTCTCTCTCTCTCTTTCTCTCTCTGTCTCTGTCTCTGTCTCTGTGTCGCTGTCTCTCTCTCTGTCTATCTATCTATCTATCTATCTATCTATCTATCTATCTATCTATCTATCTATCTATCTATCTATCTATCTATCTATCTATCTATCTATCTATCTATCTATCTATCTATCTATCTATCTATCTATCTATCTATCTATCTATCTATCTATCTATCTATCTATCTATCTATCTATCTATCTATCTATCTATCTATCTATCTATCTATCTATCTATCTATCTATCTATCTATCTATCTATCTATCTATCTATCTATCTATCTATCTATCTATCTATCTATCTATCTATCTATCTATCTATCTATCTATCTATCTATCTATCTATCTATCTATCTATCTATCTATCTATCTATCTATCTATCTATCTATCTATCTATCTATCTATCTATCTATCTATATCTATCTATCTATCTATCTATCTATCTATCTCCGTCTGTCCTGTCTGTCTGTCTGTCCTGTCTGTCTGTCTGTCTGTCTGTCTGTCTGCCTGCCTCCATCTGCCTGCCTGCCTGCCTGTCTGTCTGTCTGTCTGTCTGTCTGTCTGTCTGTCTGTCTGTCTGTCTGTCTGTCTGTCTGTCTGTCTGTCTGTCTGTCTGTCTGTCTGTCTGTCTAATTATATATCTATCTATCTATCTGTATATCTCGGTCTCCCTTTGCCTCTTTTTCCCTCCAACTTTCCCACTGTCACGACGTACTCGTTACCTCCTATTCAAGACGTAATCAGGGAATGTATTTTGGGTTTTTTTTTCTGATATGAATAATGGGGTCACTTCGTGAGTCAGTTTCTTGTCAAATATCTTCATTAGCTTGTATGTAAGAAATAAGAGATTGGCCCCGACCACAGAAATAAAATAACAACAATTTAATGGCTACCGTATTGGTCGCGAAAACGTGTACACGGAGAAAGGTATGATACTTCTTCTTCCTCTGGACGCCCAAATCCGTCAATATATGTCGAACTGTGTATCTTCTTCTTCTTCTGCCTTTCTATCCCCCAATGGAGCATATGCCCTCAACCAACTCACGCCAAATCGTTCTATCCGTCGCCATTACATGGAGCTCTCCCTACGACCTGCCCATCTTTTTAACCTTATTCTCCAGCTCTCTTTTCCGTGTGTTCTTTGGCATCCTTTATTCCTATACCCCTGTGGGTTTAAATAGAAAGACATTCTAGAGTTGCTGTTCTCCTGTTTTCTCAGTGTGTGTCTTATCCAACGCCAACGTCTTTTTCTCACCTCTTGGTCCACTGAAGCCTGTTTAGTTCTCTCCCAAAGCTCAACATTAGTGATTCTATCATCATTTTATTCCTCAACTCTTAGGGCATTATTAATGAATGTCTGTAACTTATTAGTAATTGCCTTAGTTGTTCTTCATGTTTCCGCCCCATACAATAGAACTGATTTGACATTATAACTGAAAATTTATGTTTAGTGTTTCTTTTAATTGCTTTTGATCTCCACAAATTGCCTAATGTATTATATTGTCTCAATGGTCTCAGTTGTTACTCTGCGATTTATTTGTGCTTCTTACAGCTAGTTGCAGGACTAACCCCAGTAAATGTTAGTAGTTTGATTTCACAAAGCATTTTTAGGTAGAAGTTTGATGCATGATAAGTAGATTTAGTTAAGGCCTTATAGGAGCACGAGTACAATTGCGAACAGCAAACTGATGATCACCGTCTGCTGAGAGTGAGGCAGCCACGAGAGACGAGGGGTTGTGGACGACACTCGACACTGAGAGCAAAGACAAGACTGTCATATCATCAGACTCAGGGCTGCCAATGGGATTTTTATGAAAAACCCAGCTTAGCTGGAAAAAAAACCAAGCAATACAAAGACAAAAAAAAAAAAAACCCCAGATTTTTAAAATTAACAAAATTTATATTTACGAAACGAAACATTTACCACTTTTATATAAGGATATATTAAAAAAAAAAACAGATTTCCCCCAGGCGTCAAATAAAAACCCAGATCTGGGGGAAAAAACCCAGCATTGGGAGCCCTGCTGATACTGCCACCATTAGGATTGGAAATCTACAGTGGCTGTAGAAGCCCAGGACGGAACGCTTATGGGAATGAGTGCTGTGACGTCTCTTCTTGACTCAACTCAACACAGCTAGGTATTTTATGTTCAGTAGTTTGCCATCGTACTGAATCATCAGGCATCAGTTCTCGTTGTGCCTAGTGGCACATGAGGCTTCAGAGAGGACTTTCCATGCTTTCCTGTCCTGTTCAATCTTCAGTGCAGTTTTCCATGTTAAAGATGCCGCACTCAGGTCACTTTCCTTCGTTCGTCTCCATGTTGTTTTTGGGCGCTCCTGTTTTCTCGTTCCATCTGGTGTCTATGTGAGAGCTGTTTTGGCAGGTATATCAGGATTCATTCTCATAACGTGGCCAAGCCATTTCCATCTTCTCTTGGTAATCATATTGTCTAAAGTTTCTTGGTTTGTGACTTGAAGTAGTTTAATGTTTGAGATTGTATCTGGCCAGAAAATTGTGATAATTCTACGTAGACATGTGTGGTGGAAGGATGACAGCTTGTGTGCATACTTTTTGGTCATTCTCCAGCATTCCGTTCCATAAAGAAGAACTGGCAAAATGATGCTCTTGTAGAGTCGGAGTATCGTACTGAATGATGGGTGCTAAATACAATTTTCGAAATAAAATCAAAGCGGTCTGCTGTCAAATCTCCTGCAACTGGAATTGAGCCGGGTACGCGATAGACCCTGATTTCTATTTATCATGCACTCTAAAATAGCTGTAATAACTGCTAAAATTCTTAGAACACCGGTATTCACATTCAACAAACTGTTGTATTCGTTGACTAATTCACTAGTGAATCCCGGGTGATATTTTTTGACGGCGTTTTGTCACACATCACCGCTTTCCCGGTGTTCCGGTTTCAACAATAGTCATGAAGTTTATTTTGTATAAATAATATTGCAAAATTTTCCTTTGGGTTGTCACATTACGGTTTTTAAAAACAAGATATCATGCAGCGTCGTTCCAGAATAAACACCCCCAGACAGACACCTGGAGGGATCGCATGTGTGATTCCTAAAGTGTACAAACATCTCAAAGAAAATAAGCAGCCATTGAATGTCTGATGCATTTTACGAATCTCCACACCTTGTGAAATGTAGCCGTATATGTAAATAATTGCCACGAATGAATGAACGGTGTAATGAGCAGCCATATCTGGATGAACTTTGGGTTTTTCAGGGTTTTTAAGTTAATTTTTTTTTTTCTCAAGAAACCAGACGGTGAATAAGTGCAGAATGAGAGCTTGGAAAAAAAAGTTTCCTCATCTGCTTCTGCTCTTAAAAGGTTAAGTCGCTGCGTTGTGTGGTAGCTCACTGCTGAACTGTCCTTTGGGCACAACAATACACCCGATGGGTTATACAAACGTTAGTCTCCCCACGCAAAATAGGTAAATTTCATTGATAAGTTTGTTGGACTAGTCTACCGTGGTCGAGGTTATGGGTGTGTCGGTCTGCTGTTGTGTTGCATTAACATTTTTTTTCCGAGAAAGAGAATGCCTCTGACATGGGTTTCATCACTCTCTAGGGGGGTTGTGTGTTAGACCCAGTTTCTTAATGTTTTTTTGGAGTGTTAAAAGCTCTGAAATGGTGAAATATTACAAAACGTGATATCGACTGCATTGCGGAACATCCCCGTCACATTGTGTGAAAGTCGGATGGCTCGAGGCCGACCAATCAGGAGTGAGGTGGGCTGAAGGTCGACCAATCAGAAGCGAGCTAATGTGTACCGGTGTGTAAAAAATGGGGGGAATTATTTGTTGTTTTACCCACCAGATGTAAAAAAACGATCCTTGATCGTCTTTTATATAATTATTTTTAGGCGGTAGTGGATCTACTCCCACCCACCTCTCCCATGTAAATAGGGCCCTAGAGGGAGAGAGGGGGAGGGGGGTGAAAGCGTTACACAATATTTCTAAAATAGTATATACAGAACTTGTGGGGGGGGGGTGTGGATCCATGTGACAAAATCTTTCTCTTCCTAGCGTTCACCGGCTCTTAACTCCGGCTAAAAGTTCTGATTGTTCGTCCACTTCTGAATTCTGGTCTGATTCCAGAATTTGAGTATCGCATGCACATATGTTTTACAGACATCTCTTATGTGTATGCGGTTTTCTGTTCCTCGCCTCTGAAGCAGATGTTCTCCGACTTCAAAGGAGACAGCCATAATTAGTCGCCTTTTACGACATGTTTGTTATGCGGCCTGGAATCTCTTTTCTCTCTCTCTCCCAAAATGTAGCCAGGGACCCCATACAAGGACTATGGCGAATTGGTCACGCCATTTTGCTTGCACTCTGAAGGTCAGCGAGTTGTTTACCAACTGCATTGTTGCTTTCTCGGGTGCAATTACTGCGAAAACTCCTGACTGTTGACTGGGCTACGGAGTTTGCTTTTTCATGCAATGCTCACAGCAGGTGTAAAGACGTTATGCGGACAGAGACAGTGTCATGTCACTTTTACATAATGTAAACATATTTTAATTTATTTCGATTAATTATAATTTATAAACATAAACAGTGTAGTGAATTAGCGTTTGCACTTAGCAGCGGAGTCACTTATTAAAATGTGCATTGAATCACAATAATCTTGACCATATCAATTTTTCAGTGCTGTTTGGTCTAATTGCGCCCATTTCAGTTCTTTTTAAATGTCGGTTGGTCTAACACTGACCATATCATGTTTTGAAAATCGATTGGCCCAATATTTACAAAATTGTCGAGTGGCGATTGGTCTAATATAGGCCGTATCAGTTCTTGAATTGCGATTGGTCTAGTATTTCAACATATCAGTTCTTGAGTGGCGGTTTAGTGTTAACCATTTTAATTCTTGAGTAGCTTTTGGCATAATATTGACCATATTAATTCTTGGGTGGCTATTGGCCTAATAACGCAGTCTTTTTGTCAACCGCAACACGGCGTTCCAACAGCCGCTTTAAGGGTTGAGGCAGAAGAAGATTAGGACACGAAAACTGTCACTTCTAGCCACACAATGAGACTGGAGACGCTTGAGAAATTTGCTACAATAAGATCCGACGTGTTGCCACAGGGCTCAGCAGAGGGCAACTATGCTGGATGAGCCGTAACAAGTGGCGCAGAAAATAATGAAATGTAATAGGTCATTGATAGGACAGAACAGTAGTAAGGCCTGTATGAAATAGATCATTGATGGGACAGAACAGAGGTGAGTCCTGTATGTAAAAGGTCATTGATGGGACAGAACAGAGGTGAGGCCTGTATGTAAAAGGTCATTGATGGGACAGAACAGTGGTGAGGCCTGTATGTAATAGGTCATTGATGGGACAGAACAGTGGTGAGGCCTGTATGTAATAGGTCATTGATGGGACAGAACAGTGGTGAGGCCTGTATGTAATAGGTCATTGATGGGATAGAACAGTCGTGAGGCCTGTATGTAATAGATCATTGATGGGACAGAACAGAGGTGAGGCCTGTATGTAATAGATCATTGATGGGACAGAACAGGGGTGAGGCCTGTATGTAATAGGTCATTGATGGGACAGAATGGGGTGAGGCCTGTATGTAATAGGTCATTGATGGGACAGAACTATGAGGCTGTATGTAATAGGTCATTGATGGGACAGAACAGTGGTGAGGCCTGTATGTAATAGGTCATTGATGGGATAGAACAGTCGTGAATATGTAATAGATCATTGATGGGACAGAACAGAGGTGAGGCCTGTATGTAATAGATCATTGATGGGACAGAACAGGGGTGAGGCCTGTATGTAATAGGTCATTGATGGGACAGAACAGGGGTGAGGCCTGTATGTAATAGGTCATTGATGGGACAGAACAGGGGTGAGGCCTGTATGTAATAGGTCATTGATGGGACAGAACAGGGGTGAGGCCTGTATGTAATAGATCATTGATGAGACAGAAGAGTGGTGAGGCCTGTATGTAATAGATCATTGATGGGACAGAATAGTTGTGAGGCCTGTATGTAATAGGTCATTGATGGGACAGAACAGTCGTGAGGCCCGTATGTAATAGGTCATTGATGGGACAGAACAGTAGTAAGCCCTGTATGTAATAGGTCATTGATGGGACAGAACAGTGGTGAGGCCTGTATGTTACAGCTGTCATTGCTGCTGACACCTTCCATCGCGAAAAAAATAACATGCATTATTTTTCTGTTTATTATTTCCCGGTTTCGATCCCAGCTGCAGGCCATGCGCCTTGCGTTGGTTTCGACAGTGGTATCAGGGGGCCGACCGTCTAGTGAGCAATGGCAAACTAGTGGACGTAAATTTGCCTAGAGAAACCACACAACGGCCAGGGGCTGCTGGGGTTGGTTCTGCAACGTCCTGTAAAGGATACGCAGCTAACCATTATTGCTGTTTACTATTTATTACAAATGCGCCACCACTGGAGTTTCGTCTAACAGAAGACGTAACTTTGTTAAAATTATTACACAGCGAAAAGAACGCCCTCTGCTTGCTTTCGCTGCCTATAAAGAAACTGTATGTGTCAAAGATACCAGTTACCAGTACTTCAATGCTAGCTGTATGCGCATTCTCTTAGCAGCGAAGCTAGGAGGAGGAAAATGTCATGTGATACCTTCTCCAGCGTAATCATTACCTGCTAGCGCTTTCACGTGCGAATTGATCACGTTTCTCCACTGTTGAAGAATCATGATCGCTATTCTACAAGACATATGACCATGATGATATTGGTTCGTCATGTTGATGTTCTACATTACGTTTATCTATTTATGGACGTTCTCCGCTCTCCAATGTATTAGGAAGCAGCAGGGAGCGAAGTATGTCTATCATGTTCAACATGAATGATGTCTGTATGTCGCTTGTTTTCTTTCTGCCACTTTGTATAATACGGTACACGCGGAATTTACATAAATAATGAGATCACTTCAGTAACACTTGTCCATGTTGTATTCTCTCATTTCCACATGCTAGATTTGTGTTTTCCAGATTACGAACATCTACCATTCACCCGACTGTTTATCTGCCCAAACACGACTGCCATGTGTTTAATACAGCAGTCTGGAATCTTGTTATTTTTACCTTCTAAGTTTGCTTTTTTGACAAACAGACACTGTCTATCACCGCATTTGTTGATATATTTGTGTAAGACATTCATGCCAGGTACCTGCCGACATGAACGTTTTATTCTCATGTATATTAGCTATTCACACGAAGCCAAGTTGGTTGTTTCTTTTGTTGTCAGAAGCAGGGTTGTATTTCTACAGGGATATCATCTGAGTTGGGAAAATCCGAGACATGGCAATGTCCGCTGAAATTCTTCTTCTTGTTTTGCCTTTGCACTTAAAGGTCAGCCTGTGTTATGGTTTACAGCTAGGCTTCGATATCGGCAACTTGCGGACCAAGTTTTGGCCCTAATTAAAAAGTCGCAATTCAAAGTTACCCTTAAAGCAGGTTATGGAGTCTACCTAGGTTGTCCTGATAGATCTATCAAAGAGATTGTTGAAGCATGCGGGGAATTCTGCTCAAATTATGAAGATGAAATTATTGCACTGAAAACAGTGGTATCCCATATAAAGACTGTAATGGAACATTTATCTTTCAAAGGCCCAGAATACTGTCATCTTCACCGATTCAATATCCTCTCCACAACTCCGGAGGGCAGTGAACGTTGCAGAGCTTACATAGCTAAGATATTTACGGATGCTGATCAGCTCATTACCTTCATACAACATCAGAATAGTGATGCAGTGGATCCCAGGCCACGATACGGCTGACAGACTGGCAAAGAAAGGAGCAACACAAGAACAACCACCCACAGTGGCAACTCTGCAGACAGCAAAATCACTTATAGAGACTGTGTTGACATATGGGTCATGGGATATACTGGAAGAAAGGTTTACAGACACGTGGCTGGCCCTGATCCTAACGATGGCATCAACCTGCTAACAAAGAGGGACCAGGCCACCAGCTTTAGACTCAGAACACAACATATTCCACTCAATAGGCACCTAAACAGAAAACAGCTACAACACAACACCCCCCCCCCCCCCCCTCCTTAGAGTGCCAGCTATGTATCTACCCCCTACAAAACTGTTCACCAAAATCTTTTTGAGTGCCCAAAACTCAGCGCGATTAGAAGAATGCCTACTCCGTCCAAGATCAGACACCTTGTTTGTACAGAAGAAAAGAACCACTAGTAAAAACATAAATTCTGCTACACGGCTTTGAACCAGAATCATGCGCCGTTGGATCTATAACAATAACAACAACATAGCCATAATTAGTCGCATTTTACTACATTATGTAGCGGGGAGGGGTGGGGTGGGGTAGTCTATTCTATATAATCTTTATGATTTCAGAGTGCCTGGCCCTGTCATGAACAATGTGTCCTAAAAGACTCGCCGTTTTGAAACTCCCTACTCCACGCATACACTTGCAGCACTGACAGGTATATTGGTCCTTCATTTGCCGTCAAATCTCTGTAGATGTCACCACTTCACTGGTTCAACAACGGATAGCAGAACGCTCCTCCTCTTTGGAGCATGTCAATATTTGGGGGCCATCTTTAACCGTCCATTAAATCGTCACCGTGTTCGTTTGCATCTGTGATTTCACGCGCTTAACACTCTTGACATCCATAACAACAAAATTGACAGGTTACAAGACAGCGGCACGCTTACTGTAATTTATTTCACACTTTTAAGGTTTGCATTTGAAACCTCCATGTATTTCAGCCACTTTAAAAGGCAAAAACATTTTCAAAAGATAAAGGGGGAAATTGGAAGACTTATGAGCAAGAGATAGTCAGCGATAAAAAAGGATGAACAACATCACAGTGGATGAACAGCAGTTTGAGAAGGTAGAACCACGACAAATGACAGAATTGGATACCCAATGAAGGCAACCTTTATTGTGGAGACGGCCTGTAATAGTATTATACATATTCATCAAAGGATACACATTCCTTCTCGATTACAACTGTCATACTTCTTTTTTTCATCTGCAATTCTTCAATCATTAGTAAGCACTGATTAGGCGATCTTCACAACTAGAGCATTGCCTTCGAGCTGCAACATGATACGAAGTGGGCAGATAACCTATGATAGCATGTGCCAGTAAGGGCGGTAACAAACTCGTCGAAACGCGACTTACGAAGCGTGGTTATGGGACATGAGTATTGATTTCAGAGAAAAAAAGATTGCTTTTTGTTTCCTTCCTGGGTATTTACAACTGGAATGTGACTCATTTGTCCTGCCTTGCTTTGTTAACGCGTGTAATAAACAGTTCATAACGGCAGTTTGGCAATCAATGAACGCCGACTAGGCACCGCATGTCGCTACTTCTTTCGGGTAGTCGTTCCCCCCCCCCCCCCTTGATAACTAGCCATCCCTCTAGAGATGCAATTTTTCGTTATTTCGATGCCCTACCCTGGCTATTGCCGGGGGTGCATTATAGCCCGGCAACAAATGTGGCCCAATGGCTGAACGAGGTTTCCGGGATCTCTCCACGGGTGTCCTCATCCGAATGGCACTTTGGCATCGCTTGTGTGATGTCTTGCTGGGGTGTTAATCGCTTGTTGTGGATCGGTCAATTTATTCAGAACGTTGTCGATATATGTGGGGTATAAAGTCTGTCAGTCTTGTTCTGGATGAAAGTCGATGTGTGTGGTCGATATGTGTATCTGAACAATTGAATTCAGGACGTGTCGAAGTATGTGTGAAAGTCGATATGTGTGAAAGTCGATGTGTGTGAAAGTCGATGTGTGAGTCGATATGTGTGAAAGTTGATGTGTGTGAGCGTCGATATGTGTGAAAGTTGATGTGTGTGAAAGTCGATATGTGAGAACGTCGATATGTGTGAACGTCGATATGTGTGAAAGTTGATGTGTGTGAAAGTTGATGTGTGTGAACGTCGATATCGATGTGTGTGAAAGTTGATGTGTGAAAGTGAGTGTGAACGTCGATGTGTGTGACGTGTGAAAGTTGATGTGAGAACGTCGATATGTGAGAACGTCGATATGTGTGAAAGTCGATATGTGTGAACGTCGATATGTGTGAACGTCGATATGTGTGAACGTCGATGTGTGTGAACGTCGATATGTGAGAACGTCGATATGTGAGAACGTCGATATGTGTGAACGTCGATATGTGTGAACACGCCATCGTCATCATCATCTCCTCTAGACATCTGGGTAAGGTCAGAATTCACGGTCATATAATAAATTGTTACATAGATATTTCCCCCATTCTTCTTCTTCTTTTTCCCGGAAGAGCGAACGTAAGGCATGACCCGCAAAAGATCAAGTTTTGTTCCATCCTTGGTTCTTCTTCTGCCGTGTTCGCCTCCAAAAGGTTGGATAAATTACAGCTAAACTGCGATATCTGCGCCTTCCCGTACCAGTACTAATTGGCAGCCATAGCAAATACAGTAAGCCACAATTTGATAGCGTTCAAAACCCAGATAAAGTGAAAGTTATCTCTAGATCAGTGGTCTTCGATCTTGTAAAAGTGATCATACCCCCCCCCCCACCCCCAATTAATTATATAAGAAGACCCTTTACCCCCCCCCCCCCCCCGCCCCAAACATACCAACCTGTGATTAAAAAGAAAACAAAAAGAAAAATATCAAGTGCTGTTAGCAAGAACTTAGAGAAAAACAGGCAGACAATTCAGTGTGAAATAACAACAGAGACAACAATCACCATCACAGGTAATTTTGTGTCTAAATATGAATGTGGTGGTTGACAGCGTTCTGCCTTGACGATATCTGCAATTGTTTTGTCTGATGTGGACAAGGTACAACGGAGACCAGTGTCCACATCAGGCCAGTGTCCACCTCAGACCAGTGTCCACCTCAGACCAATGTCCACCTCAGACCAGTGTCCACCTCAGACCAGCGTCCACCTCAGACCAATGTCCACCTCAGGCCAGTGTCCACCTCAGACCAGTGTCCACCTCAGACCAGTGTCCACCTCAACCCAGTGTCCACCTCAGAAGAATGTACACCTCAGACCAGTGTCCACCTCAGACCAGTGTCCACCTCAGACCAATGTACACCTCAGACCAGTGTCCATCCTCAGACCAATGTCCACCTCAGACCAGTGTCCACCTCAGACCAATGTCCACCTCAGACGAGTGTTCACCTCAGACCAGTGTCCACCTCAAACCAGTGTCCACCTCATGCTGGCGCCCTGTTTTGTTTTCATGACTGTTAAAGCGGACAGTTTAGTTAATGACAAGTACAACTGTGCTCATTTTCAACAATGATTGACGCCCCCTTGAAACGTTATCAGGTCCCCCCCCCCCCCCTCTCGGGTCACCCAGGTTGGAGACCGTTGCTTTAAAAGAATGTAAATCATCATCAGTGTGTGGCATGACGGAACATACACACATGGGCTTTCACAACCGTTAGAAGTTCCGTATTGCTGGTAAGTCGCCTTCTCTGTTACACTATCTCTTCTTGTTCGCCCTTAAAAGGGCGTTGAGACGCTGTATAATGGTTTACATAATGTATAGTCTGATGTGAGGCAAAAATGTATAGTCTGATGTGAGGCTGAAATGTATAGTCTGATGTGAGGCAAAAATTTATCGTCTTATGTGAGGCAGAAATGTATGATCTGATGTGAGGCAGAAATGTATAGTCTGATGTGAGGCGGGAATGTATAGTCTGATGTGAGGCAGAAATTTATAGTCTGATGTGAAACAGAAATGTAGTCTGTGTGAGGCAGAAATGTATAGTCTGATGTGAGGCAGATGTGTATAATCTGATGTGAGGCAGAAATGTATAATCTGATGTGAGGCAGATGTGTATAGTCTGATGTGAGACAGAAATGTATAGTCTGATGTGAAACAGAAATGTATAGTCTGATGTGAGGCAGAAATGTATAATCTGGTGTGAAGCAAACATGAGCCACAGTATACGCAACTGAAAACACAATCGAAAGTCGACCAAAACTGAAAGTAAGAGTGCCCAGCTCTGTGGCTCAAAAGACTTCGTCAGCATACATTAACAAATAGACAGTGATACAATCACATAATATATACATAAAGGTCTCTGTCTCTCTCACACGTGTATACATGCGCACACTGCGTCGTGCATTTTATTCCGCTCCTTTTGTAAACGGTAAAATATCGCATTTTCACATTTTAGTTCTGCTCAGTATATGGTGCTTTCCATACATTTTTATATAACTACTGCGGGGAGGATCCTTGTCGGTGCTACGGAGTTTGTGCTTTGCGCTAAGATACTTTGGACTCAGACTCGAGTTAGAAGTAGAACGGAGCACTTGTGGGTTACCATCCGTGTGCCATGACGTTGATCCGTTGCATAAACAGAAACATAGAACTGCGAAATCAATGAGGGATGCGATGACTATCACGCAAGACGCCCTTTTGTACTATACATTTTCTAAAAGCAGTTTCAGGGTGGATATAGAAACCGTGCCCATGCCCCCCCCCCCCCCCCCTCCCACCCCCAAGCACTTGAATACATCCCACATTGTGCCGGCCTCGGGCGATGCAGGGCATTGGGGAAGGTACTAGCTTTGTCATGGGAAAACAAACTGCAACATGAAAACGCTGAGCAGACCAGGCGCTCAGCCTTGCCTCTCAGTTGGTCTAGGAGAAAAGCTCCGACAGACAGACAGATACAGCACTGATCCTTAGATCCAGCAGACTCTGCAGCGTACTTTGTTCCAAACGTGTTACTGTTACCTTTCCTTTGAAGTAAATAAGTAGGCCGAGCGGGTGATCATGATACATGAACAACACATTGTCTCTGCCCAGGCTTTGTTCTATAGCCATGTGCCGCAAATCCTTTGGCACATTATAATACTATCTTCACAAAAGACGGAAAGGCACCAACCCCAATAACGTTATATGTATGTGTTCCTTCACTCTTTCAATACCAACAAACGAATTCGACACTCATTGGCAACTCTACCAATGATATACGTTTCTATCTCTCTTATGTTCTTGCAGTCAGCTATGCTTACTACATGTATTCCAGTTCCACTCTGTGTCCCATAGCTCTATGATACTGAGTTTTTAAGACTCCAAGATTAAAATCCATTTAAATTATCCCTGTGTGGGTTTCCGTCCCCAATGTGGGGGAGGGGACGGCGGTTAGACCACTGTGTTGTCTTCGAATTCGAAGTGAATCTTTTCTAAGAGGCATGGAACCAACAGTCTGCATACAAATAAAATAGATCTGCAAAACCGTGTCTGTATTTCTATGACCCAGTGGGCTTAAGTGTACGACGTTGTAGCTGTTGCGTTCCCATGTGCTCTCATCGTGTTTCTTATGTAACGCCAGCGTCTTTTTTTTTTCGTCTCTTAATTCAGAGGAATTTGTTTAGTTCTCTCCCAAAACTCCATTTTATGAATTACATCACACTGTTCAACGCTCCATTATTCTGTACATGCACCAGTCACTGAATGTTTGCAGTTAATTAGTAATTGCTTCAGCTGTTCTTTGTTTCAGCACCATATAGCTGTAATCAATGTGCCGACTGATGGTGAATAAGGAGTTTTAAAAGTCGTTTCAGGTAAGAAGTAAGATGTATGTAGTTGTACCCCATTAGGACACCACACACGCGATAAACACCCGGTGACACAAAGTACCACCATGCGGATGAGGTTCACCCGTGGAGAGGTCCCAGAAACCTCCTTCAGCCGTCAGGCCATAACTATGGCTATAGCGTCCTTGACAATGGTCTTGGCCTTCTGACTGTCAGCAAAACCCAGGTGGAAAGACTGGACCGAGTACAAAATGAGGCCATGAGACTACTCATACTTGGCTGCACAAACGACACCTCCTGCAACGCCATGCGTTATGTCCTGAGTTTGCCGTCGATGACTAGCAGATACAAAATGACACAGGTCACGGCGTACATGAGGGTATCGGCAGACCTTAACCACCCACTGCACAAAGCTATACACGACACAAAAGGAACGCGCCTTGGATGGCAAAGGCTGAGGATTTAATCCAGCAGGTATGTGACCTAGACGAATACACCAGCAGACATGCATGGCATCTCTAAGGTTGTCACCACACTAGAAAGGTACTGCAGGGATCAACAGAGGTAAGGGAACTAATAGATCATAGTTCAGACCCAGAAGATATCATCATCTACACAGATAGATCCGTAAAGAGCGGATCAAGGTCAGCATGGGCATACACAGCGCAAGGAATGGGGAAAACAATACAGGAGGACAACATTGACCATGAAATAGCCGCTTCTCCTAGAGCATTAGCATTTGTATCCGAGCAAACCGCCACACAGGCAGTAATCGCATCAGACTCCATGAACATGCTCCAAAAGATAGCAACAGATTGTATACGCTCTAAATGGGTAGAAAGCATTCGAAAATCACGCTAAACCTCCCTCACCTGGATCTACACACCTGGTCATGCGGGCGTAAAGGGAAATGAGCGAGCGGACCAACTGCATTAAGATATGTGGGAAGAAACATGTACAGAGCAGATATCGTCAACACTGTACGGACTAGGCTAGTAGATAATGAGGAATCCCTGACATTAACATGACTGCGTGATATTGGAGTAAAACATGGTGAAGCACGTCTATGCCATCTTCGAGATAGGAGACAATATAACCAGCTTCTCATGGGAACAATTAGTAGAAGTACTTTAGAGTGGCTTCTGCATCGGAGGACTGACTGACTGGCTTTCTACCCCACCATGACATCACACAAGCGATAAACACCCTATGACACAAAGTGCCACCATGTGGATGAGGATCACCGAGGAGAGGTCCCAGAAACCGCGTTGAGACAATTTGCCATATTGATGGCCTGCCTATATTGCGGCCCCTGGCAAAAGCTAGAGTGGGGCTTCAAATAACAAAAAATTACATCCTAAAAAGGACGTAAGAAATACATGACTGCATCGGAGGACTGAGCACACATGGGAATGCCCAATGTGCAGTGACGTCGATTGCAATAACGTAACAAATGGCTAGGCCACATTTATGACCCGGCTATATTCAAGCCTAGGGCATTGGCCAGGGTGAGGCTTCAAAATAACAAACAAAAATTGCACCCACGAGGACACGTTTTATAAAATCAGTAAGGAGTAATAGGTAAATAATAAGTAAAGGCATAGTGATGTGTTTGGTATAAGAGTTTAGCAAATCTGGGTAAGGGGAGATAACTGAAACAATTACTCAACTTATTACGTCCCTTAGTATCTTTAGGGCAAGAAAACAACATAATAAACTTGTACATCAAATAAAAGGTTGACATAATATTTAAAACATTAAAACTACATATAGGTTAAAACAAAAAAGTATGGGTAGTTCAGTGGAATTATTTCACTTGTGTTTTATTATATGTTGACCTGAACTCTCTAGTAAGCCACCTGAGAAGATACCGCAAAACAGTTTTAACTCCCCCTAAAAATGGGACGCAATATTTGTGTTATTTTAAAGCCCCATCCCAGGTGTCGGTGAGGGCCCTAATTAACTAAGGCTTTCTGGGATTTGTGCCTGGGAGATTCTCATCCGAATAGTGGCACTTTGTGTCACCAAGTGTTTATTTGCTCGTTGTACGGTTCTGGTGGGGTTGAGCATTACTCTTTCAATAAACCATGTTTAGTGTGCAGTTCAGTGTGTACACAAAATCATAAACACTGTTTAGTGTGCAGTTCAGTGTGTACACAAAATCATAAACACTGTTTAGTGTGCAGTTCAGTGTGTACACAAAATCATAAACAATGTTTAATGTGCAGTTCAGTGTGTACACAAAATCATAAACAATGTTTAATAAGCAGTTCAGTGTGTACACAAAATCATAAACAATGTTTAATGTGCAGTTCAGTGTGTACACAAAATCATAAACACTGTTTAATGTGCAGTTCAGTGTGTACACAAAATCATAAACAATGTTTAATGTGCAGTTCAGTGTGTACACAAAATCATAAACAATGTTTAATGTGCAGTTCAGTTTGTACACAAAATCATAAACAATGTTTAATGTGCAGTTCAGTGTGTACACAAAATCATAAACAATGCAACAAACACCAATCACTGACGTCTAGGGGAAATACTTAAAAACAGAAATTAATCCTTACATAAATATCTAAGTGCAAATGTCATTAACAGTTGGCAATGCGTAGCGGCACGGGGGATACTGTCGGCGGTGTGGCATAGTCGCAGAAACATGGTCCACATTTATTATATCCCTGAGACCCTGTTAGAGCATTTGTTTCGTTTTTTGGAGCCGATCCTAGTTTTACCGCTATTTGTTTCTTGGCAAAAAGTCCGCATTTTACACACAACTGAGGCCCTGTCAGACTATTTGCTTGGCCGCCATAATGCCGGAGAAGAAGTTCGGAGGAGAGCCTGTGTGGTTTTTCTAGGCAAATTTACGTCCAGTAGTTATATCACAGATAGAGAAGATTATTGATAATAACATGGAGAAGATAATTAAGAATCTCATAGATATTATAAGCAGAGGAAAGTATTGAGAGTCTCGCAAATAGAGAAAATAAGTGCAAATATCATAGACTAATAAGATTTTTTATAAATATCATAGAAGAAAAGATAACAGAGATTCTTGTACACAAAGATTATTTATAATATCTGATTCAGGATACGTCAGTTAAGTAATTTTGTGTATTCATATGGTTTTGTTTGATTTATGTATGTGCTGATGAAGGCTGTGTAGCTGCAATGTTCAGATTTTGTTTGTGTTTTTTATACTGTGGAGCTCGCTGATCTGCTTTTCATTCAGCTATATAGCTTTCCAGATTATTGAAGACAAAGCAGATTATTGAGAATATATCATAGGCAGAGAACGAACGAATGAACGAACGAACAAACTTTATTTTCAAAGGGTCACAAATTGGGCACACAGGCCTGTCTTACATTCGGCCCTTCCAAACACCCGTCTTTCACCCTGCAGCTGCATTTTATCAAAAAGCATGTTATATTAATATGATAACTTTTTTGATAATTTTCTCCAAAAAAAAAGAGATGATTACTGAGAATATCACAGACATAGAAGAATACTGAGAATACTGTGGACAAACAAGAAAACAGTGATGTGTTGAGTGCTGCAGATGTGACAAGATAACTCATCAAAACCCTACTGAAGAGTTAAATGAATTTTTGTAGACAAATAAACAGACGAGACAGAACAGGAAATATAAGCTTATGCGGGAGAAATACTAGGCAACAGAGACACATGAAAACCAAAAAATATATGGAAAGCTTAAAAGAGTGAGGAGCAAGTAATAATATTCTGCTCCTTCTTCTTAAAGTCCATGCCGTGTACCATCTGCAAAGGTGGCTGGTGTAATAGGACGACATAGCCCATCACAAACATTGGTTGATCTAATAACAGATGCAGCTAAAACAATGTAACAAAAATGCAGTGAGACATGGGGAATAAAAGAGGTTTACTTATGTATATAAAGTTAATGTCTGTCGATACAGCTAAGACATTATAACGATATTTTTCTGTGAATCAATCTCTCAGTCTGTTATCATCGTCTGTCAAATGTCTTTTGTTTCAGCGTGATGTCTAGAACAGCTTTCGGGGTACAACCTGTGTGTCAGGTGCTAGAAGCAGGTGTTCCTTGTTTCAGTTACTTCAGTAATCTATCACCGATTAAATATTAGCCTTTTGAGATTTAGAGTGAAACTATTTCAGCAGAGCATCACCTCTGAAATCTTTAGGTTCCACTCTAGGGTTATCAGTAGTCCATTAGTTTTAGAATTTGTCTCTTCTACTGGAGTACTCTGTTTGTCTTTCCCTTTTTTTTTTTTTTCTTCAAAGTATCCTACCTTGAGGATTGCAGCCTGTAGGAAAGACACTTTTAGGATTAGAATCAAACAGCAACAGATCCCGGAAACCCTGTTCAACTGTACAGCCATACAGCACAGCTATATTGGGGGCACCACAAAAACATGAAAGTTATGAAGTGACCTGTAGTCCATTTTCGGTAAGTGTATGCTAGCAATCCGTCAGTTGTGGATTCTGACTATTAAGTATTCTCCTGTATCTATTTCATTATTGTACCATTTATTGCCATGAATTTCGATCAGTAACTGAATGTAAACATCTGTAGTTGGAAGTAATCTTGCTACGTGATCAAGCTTCTGCCTTCATTCTTTCTGTCTAGAAGGATATATACTACTGACTGGAAACAACAATACAACTTCCCTCGAAGTCAGAGTACATCTGCCTGTGAGGCAGGGAACAGCAAAAGCTAGTAAAACGGTTGTACATGCAAAACTCAGGTCCAGGTAAAAGCAAAAAGTCCAAGCGATTAACCAGAACCTTTCGCTGGAATTCACATCCGGTGAACGAAGAAGAAGAAGAAGAAACATTACAACATCTGACATTGTCAACAGAGTCTCTTCAAAAATATACTGCACACACACAGGTTGTAGTTAATCAGAAGCCTTCTCATACAAACAAAAGCCTGCTATCCAGTAGCCACACATGAGTCCACAGATAATCTGCCATATTTAGGTCAAGATTGTTGATTCCAGGAACTTCGGGGAAGAAAGCAACAAAATATTAATTTAACAATTAACAGACTTATAAACGTTGAGAATGACAATAAATAGAAAAAACAAACCAGTAAATAATTAGTAAATAGAGTTTTCTTAGAGCGCAGCTGGAGATGATTTTTTTTTTAATTCATACATATTTACCTTTCTCTCTCTCTCTCTCGTGTGTGTGTGTGTGTGTGTGTGTGTGCACGCGTGCGTGCGTGGATGTATGCGTGCATGCATGCCTGGGTGTGTGTGTGAGTGCGTGCATGTGTGCGCGCGTGCATACAGTGGAGTGTGTGTGTGCATTCATATGGGATGAATATCATGGATCATGGATGGAATCCAGTCTAGCATCCATGATACTGAACAGACTACACAGGATAGAATGGAATGGGGGAACAGACTGCACAGGATAGAATGGAATGGGGGAACAGACTGCACAGGATAGAATGGAATGGGGGAACAGACTGCACAGGATAGAACGGAATAGAGGAACAGACTGCACAGGATAGAATGGAATAGAAGAACAGACTGCACAGGATAGAATGGAATAGAGGAACAGACTGCACAGGATAGAATGGAATAGAGGAACAGACTGCACAGGATAGAACGGAATAGAGGAACAGACTGCACAGGATAGAATGGAATAGAGGAACAGACTGCACAGGATAGAATGGAATGGGGGAACATACTGCACAGGATAGAACAGAATAGAGGAACAAACTGCACAGGATAGAACAGAATAGAGGAACAGACTGCACATGATAGAACAGAATAGAGGAACAGACTGCACAGGATAGAACAGAATCGAGGAACAGACTGCACAGGATAGAACAGAATAGAGGAACAGACTGCACAGGATAGAACAGAATAGAGGAACAGACTGCACAGGATAGAACAGAATAGAGGAACAGACTGCACAGGATAGAACAGAATAGAGGAACAGACTGTGAACCCTATGTGGCATATAATAACACAAAAGGATAATGAATGCATATGGGACCAAACAATAAGATAATGAATGAATAAGGGATCACACCTGGTGAAATGAAGTCAATTATGTCCCTTATAAACATTCTTCAAGTGTCTTTAGCAAATTCAAAATGTGTCAGAAATAATTCTACGACCAGTATGATGGCTGGCAGGAAGCAGAAATGATCCTCACAATTATGGTCGAAGCTAACTGAGGCACACATGACATAATGCTAATAATGAAACTGAACTGAGATACGGATGACAATATATTTCAAATGGAGGCTGAGGTAAGGCACAGATGCTGCTATGATCAAAACCTATGAGTCAAACATGACCCAGTGATCTTCTTCTTCTTCTTCTTCTTCTTCTTCTTCTAAGCATTGATCAGCTGTAAACTGCAGCATAAAGTTCTGGTTGTTTGCCTAGTCATGGACTTTGGTCTTGATCCAGAAAATGAGTTCTGCATGCAGATCTTTTTTACAGGTATGGTTTTTTTAAATGCAGATTGTTGGTTCCTTGCCTCTCAGACAGGAGAAGGAAAGACCCCCTAATTTGTCACCTCCTACAACATGCTTTTTTTTGGGGGGAGGGGGCACTAGATCTATACTTTGTTTTCAAAAATGGAGCCCAAGACCCCACTAGGCAATATGCCAGTTAAGGCTGTGGGGAGCAGAGGGGGAGGGGGTAGCGATGATGAGAGCTGTAATAACAAATACACTTTTCCTCCATTCAAAAGTAGTCTGAATTCTTTCAGCCCAACAAGGTCCTATTTAATATCAAAGGGAGTTAGGAATTACTACGTCCAAAGGGACCCAATATACAATCCTTTCAGGAAACAAGCATGTTTTCAGAGTCCCTCACTAAAAATACATAACAAGTTAACTAGTGCAAGTCAATAATGCCCAATCACGCTAAGTGTGTTGTCTGGGACAGGGAGAGTAAAGTCATGTCACATTTTACCTCATTTCTGGTGAATTCTGCAGATTCTCTCTGACCCGGCCTTGACCTCAGCTGCTCTTGGAAAGTAGCTGAAAATGTAGGCAGGAAGAATCAGCAGCATTAGTTTTCACAAAGTGAGTAAAAGTAAAGGATTCTTTTTCACACCTTCATGCACACTGGGCATATAGGGCTAGATCTATATTTTATAGACGAATTGGCACTCGGTGGGTCATGTGATCAGCATCACGCCGGCCACCTATTTGTCCCAGGACTTTACATGGAACCTATTTAAAGCTTGGTCAACCCAAGAGCCATGGTCACTTTTTTAAGACAAAATGTCTAGAAGAACCCACATGCCTTTCAGAGGGCAGTGAGTCTGATCTGTTTCCCTCCAAAATGGAACCCTGCAACTCATACAGGGACAATGTGCAATGAAATTCTTCCTTCAGAAAACCAAATTACAAAAACAAAGCAACAAAACAAAGCAAACATCAAAAACAGCTTTCAGTCCGAAGCTTTTGTAGTAGATTTCTAAGCAAAACACAACAACAAAAATGGCTTAGAAAAATTGTGAATGCATTAATCACTAAGTCTAAATGCTTAGTTGATCGTAAACGTTGGAGAAGCCAGATTTCTTTTCTCAGATTTATCTGACCAAATTTAAGAGAATACATCATAAGATATTTGGGACTGAAGTGGAAGAGCAGACCACACACGGCTCTGCCTGAGACTGAGCAACTGAAAGACACTATAATCAACGATTAGTGAACTAACTCTTGCAGGGTCTTCTTTTTACAAAAAATATAAATAATAATATGCCAGTTCTGTCCACCTTCCATTCCCCCATGTGACCAAGTAGCAAAGCCATATCAGCAACAAGTACCATACCACTAGTAATGATGATGATAGTTAAACCATACCAAAAGTCTCAGATTAGGTTTGTGTATGTGCTTCGTATAAGCCATGTAGCCAAGTTAAGGCATTTGTTTTTGTCTGTTTCTTGCTCTTTTCCCCATCAAGTTTTACAGTTCATTTCTCCACATAACATGTCCATTAACAAATCTTGAGTGTCCACATCTTAATTCTTTAATGAAATATGTTTGTCAAATTATGAAACGCTAGACATAAATAAATAAGTTAGTTTGCCATTTCTTTCCTCTCTGGCAGTGACTATACTGGTTGATTGCAACCATTTACTACAGAAAGATTTTTTCCTGCCATTGGAAACTTGAGTCCATGATGAATATATGTCAGTTGCTCTCAAGCTGAATCAACTATCTATCTGACTCAATAAACACTCACATAAATTAGGTATGAGCCAAACAGCTCTCTGCCGATGCCTTCGTGCTGAACAGACTCCAGAACATGTCCTGCAAGACTGTCCTCTCCTGGCGGAGCTGCGGAGCGACATATGGCAACACCCAGTAGAACTGACAACTAAGCTTTGGGGAAACCTAAGAGACCTTGAAAAGACATCCCAGTTTATGACCCACAGTGGATTATGCGCATGACCAGAGATCGCTGAAGAAGAAGAAGAAGAATCAACTATCTGCTCAATGATTTGGAGAAACCCTGTTTGAAAGATTGAGCAGGAACTCCACTTGTCTGCAAGTGTCCTGAAGATTAGTGGAGGAAAGAAGATGCTTTTCTTCTCTGTTGATATTTAATATAGCCACAGAATAAAGATGATCTGTCTGAAAACTCTACTACCAACCACTTACAAAATAGGAACGTCAGTTTGCAGATGACCAAGATAAAGTCTGGAAGGCTGATCTGACCGTTTCTTCCACCATAACACCTCACAATAGAGATTAAGAGACTTTGGTTTACTTGAAATCCTGCAAAGAAAAGAACAGAAAAGTTGAAACAGCATATTAAACAAATTAAATAATAGATACATTTTGTGTCCATTGACTTCCTACATGGTTTCTCAGTTTTAATTTTCTCTTAAGGGTTTTAGAAGATATTGAACAATGAGGGAGAAACACAGGCAGACATTTAATCAGTTTTCAAATGGTTCTATTACTTATCATCTCTTTGTTGGGTTCTAAGGAAAGAGACGGAGCATGTATGGGAATGTCCCAAGTGCAAAGATGTCAATTCTTGATTCATTTGTTCATTTAATTCTCTCTTGAAAGACACTGGATTTTGATAGTCTCTGTATGACATTAATTTACTATTAAAAATTTAAAGGTTAATTATTACTCTGATTTTGAAAACATCACCAATCTCATAAATGGTAACAAACAGTATATTTAAAAATGTAAAACCAAGGCCTAATGAAACAAATAAATTCAGCAAAAGCCAGCTCTGCATGTGGGGACCGGTCCACCATTTAGTTAAAAAAGGGGGATGGGGGAATGGAGAACAGGCCCAACGACCATGTCGTAAGAGTCGACCCATGGGTTTCCGTAGACGTCAGAGTGCATCTGCCTGCAAGGCAAGGAACCATCAGTCTGCATACAAATAAGCAAGATCTGTAAAATGGATGTGCATGCAACATTCAAGCTGTGGAATAAAACTACTGAATTCCAGAAGTGGACAATCAACCAGAACTTTCTGCTGGAGTTTACAGCTGGTGAATGCAAACAAGAAGATGATGGAGAAAATAACTGTGTATGAATGCTTGGAAAATTTGATCTCTGAATACTGGCCAACTGGGTATTCACAGTTTTAGAATTAACATAATAAGACTAAAGGCCCATTCATGATGCCCTATTGCAGGACTATTCAACTGGTGGCTTGCGGACCGAATCCAGCCTGAAGAGACCTATCAAGTGGCCTGCAAATCACTGCTAACTCTATTGTATTAATGGACTTTCTACACTGGGGCTAGGACCTCTAGCCTGTGATGGTCCCCATTTTCAACATGTTGGTCCCTGAGTAAACTTAGTTGAATAGCCCTGCCCTATTGGTTTGCATATTTCTAGAAGTGGTGCTATACTGTGCTATGGAAAGGGGGGGGAGGTTATGATTCACAACCCATGACGATGACAAGTGTAACTAGCCCAACCCACCTGCATTAACCCTTTCGCTGCTACGTTCCCGGAAATAGTTGTCCTCCCTGTGCTAAGCAATGTGAAAAAAAAAGTCTCTGCTGTGCGCAATACTTTTCTATCCTCTAAACGCAAAAGATGCGTCCGCGGTGAGGGCTATGTTTTGTACACCTAAAAAATTTTACCCTGGGGAGTTGTGTGGTTGGTCCGAGTGGTGACAAGTCAGAGGCACGATGGTGGCCCACAAACTTGACTAACGGAGCTATCATCCTTCGGGGGGGGGGGGGGGGGGGGGGGGGGGGGGGAATTAATGGGAGGAACTGTTCCCAGTCTGTATCCCAAAATTTGATTGACGAACCTACCACGGCTGCCACTTTAATCATATTTACTTATAGTCACCATGTTATTACATACCAAAATAATAATTAAAAAAAATAATCATAATAATACTCAAGTCGTCCGTTGCTGAAAAGTAACAGGAACTCAAAGGAAAATTTACAATTAATTTGAAAAAAAAAAAAAAAAAAACTTCGGGGGTTGAACACACGACCCTCCGATTCTAAGGCGAACGTGATACCAATTACACTATGCAACCGCTTGACGCATTGCGCTGTGTAAATGATCATAATGAATGATGTGCGCAGACTATCAATAATGTGTCTAAGCTTGTAGTCTATCGCCGCCTGCATGAGCACTGTTGTCTAAGAAATGTTTGAGATTCTCAACAATAGTAAAAATATGTCCCTCGACATTATTTTACGGGAGTTTTTAGCAAACAGTCTTTGCTCAAGTACTCTATTTTGAGTTTCTTTGTTCTAAGCATTAGCAGACAGACAGAAAAAAAAAAATTAGTTCGTCCGAATCTGTGTCTGTCCATCGGGAAAGACGAGAAATTTTAGTGACTTAACTGTTTGAATTTACAGTAGCAGAAATATAGATAGAGCTGGAGTCATTAAAATCATGCACTACTGGTTTCAAATCATCGGTTCATCAAGACAACTGATCAATTTATTGCCGTTTTGATGCCGCTTCATTGTCACTGCTCTCTGATTCCGACATGAGGACGTCGGACAGGCAAACAGCTTTTTTTGGACACGCCGGTTTCAGCAGTCGATACTGATTGCCTAGTCAAATCTTCTTGTTCACTGTCAGAAGTACACATTTCAAAGTCATCGTCGCTATCACTTTTGACAGAAACTCCATCAATTCTTCATCAACTTTAACAAGTTTTCTTGCCATTTTGTACTAAGTGTAGAATAATCTAAAAGCACAAATATATATCAGGGCACAAAATACACAGATCACCGACCACGCTGTCACGGTAAACAAAGCAACGGGATAACGCAAAATGCAGTAAACACACCTTAAACACGCCTAAAAGTACGTGCAAGTGCTTTTAATCATATGTAAATGGGTCAGTTTTATCTAAATTTAGCTAATGTATATTGCCCTTCAGTCAATAAAATACGAGGTAACAGAAATCTGTAAGAAAAGTCCAAAAACGGCTTAGGACGTCCATAGCACTGGGGGTCAAGAAAAAAAATAACGTCCAAAGACGGGCGTAGCAGCGTACGGGAAATCGGGAAAAGACGTCCATAGCAGCGAAAGGGTTAAGAGAAGTCTTCCACAATTAAGATTGTGTCCTTGTTAGTAGCAGCCATTAAAGTACACAAGCTGTGACAGAACAAGGCCTTACTGGCCAGAGCTGCCCAGACTGAGGCGGACTGTAGCTACCAGTGACACTGCAAAATGTCTCCCACTGTGGCACCCTTATCTACACCAAGTGAAAGGATATATAGATAACTGTTGCCTCTCGATTTTGTTCCAAAACCAATCAAGGCCAGGAATGAAGTTCTTCCTCTCAATAGCACAAAGCCACAGCAGTTTTATAGAGAGAATTTGTTTCCCATTCATAGGATCACTCTTTTAGCCTGCCTTTTTACTCCCAAGGAAAGGTGACACCAATAGCTTTGGAACATGGCATGCTGCAGAAGCTGCCAGATCAGAAGAGCAGTATTGTCTCTTCACCTATCACGGCTTTCCTCCTGGACCAGCTGCCAAGCACAGCTAAATGACTGGTTTGTCTTGCTAAAACATTCATCTTTCAGTTGCATTTCCTGTTTCCAGAATAAGTTACTTGTTTGAATATCTCTCTGTTTATTGTGATGTTCAGTGTTGGTTGCTCTTTTCCATAGTTTTTGTTTTACAAATGTTAATGTCTAAACTACACTCTGCACTCCACCTGCTGACTTGTTCACTAGCTTTTGCAACTCCTGCTCACTTTCTGTAAGAAACACTGTGACATCAGCATATCTTATATTGTTTATTACTCTTCCAATGATATTCAGTCCAGGTAATCCTTCAACTTATTTAAAAAGTTAATCGTAGTTCCAGCCTTACAGCAAACAGGTCACCATACAGTTGCTCCATTGCTGAGCTAAAGAAAACCACATGGAATGTCCATCACTGTCTCTTGATACAGACACAGACTGCAGTCTCAACAAAGCAAATAGGATACACATGGATTAAACATATAAGACAACAGTCAGAAGAGCCAACACACACAAAACACATCAATATTTGACATGAGATAAAGCCAGTTTAGTGAGAAGGAGATATTTGTTATAATGCATATTTTATCTAGGGGACAGAAATACTGAAATGACACAGATATATATGTGTGTGTGTATGTGTGTGTGTATGTGTGTGTGTATGTGTGTGCAATGAAGAGATAAAAACCATGTTTACCTAGCTTCACAAACAGAGTACCCAGCTCCTGTGCATCCACAAAATGTGACCTGTTAACATCAAGCTGCTTGAAGACAGTCTGAATAAAGAAAACACAAACAACTTTGACTGTGAAACAGATAGCTAACAATTATAATGTTGACTATATAATAATAAAAATACTTTATTTTGCTCCACCCCCATTGCCAAAACATGTTTCTAAAAATATCCTTATCAATGTTTCAGCTGTTGGAAAGAAAAATGGTGTTGTCAGCGTAAGCACACAGTTTCTGTTCACCCTTCCCTGGTACCAATGTTCCTCTGATATTGACGCCTTTTCGTATCTTTTCTAGAAGTGGTTCTATAATGATAAAGTACAGAAAGAGGGACATCTCTGTGTCGCTGATCTTGTTATTTTTAAATCTTTTAACTAATCTTGGTTTTCTAGTTCCAGAAAGAGTATGTAAACACATGTCCAGAAGTAGCTGCGCAAGTTGCAGTATTTGAGAGCTTTGTGAAGGGATGAATGGGATATTGTGTCGAATGCTTTTTCCTGGTCTAGTGACAGAAATGAAGACTGGACGGTTTCTTTATGCGTATAGATGATAAGATCCCTTATAAAATGTATATGTTGATGGATGTTGTGATTTTGTACACTGCACTTCTGATCTTTGTTTATGAGTATGGCCATCATTGGTTTTAATTTCTTTGTTAAGCTTTTGTTAAAATGTTGTAATCTGTGTTTAAAAATTATAACTGGCTTATAATTTTTGAGATGTGCTTTGTCGGTGTGATCTTTTTGGGATGGGATTAATTATGACATTTAAGACTGCGTGAGTGTTTGTTTGTGAAAGGACTCAGACAGAGTGTACCAGTCAAGGCCAGGTCAGTATTGAAATAAACCCAACAGAGCCTATTGTCAATTTGAATACAAAACCACTTCAAACAACTTCGTGACAATAAAGATGAAGAATCATCATCATCATCATTACACGCGCCCGCACATGCACACACACACACATGCACGCGCACACACACACACACACAGACTAATAAAAAACACTTTGACATGACAATCATATCAAAATTTAAATAAACAAAGCCCCGCCTATTCACGATTTCATTAAACACACAAAAATCCCCTTGGGCACTTTTATGGTACTTACTTTTCAAAGAAAATATAAACTTTCACTGAGTGAAGAGCATAGTTTACAATATATTGATCTACATTAACAAAAGCAATAATAATAATAAAGAAATTTTAAAAAGGATGATGATTGGTACCTTCGTTTCACCGACATCTGGAAGAGAGTAGAACAAAAGGGAAGATAGAAAAGGATAGAGGTGAGGAAAGGCCATTCATAATTTTTGTTGGTGTTGTAGGTATCCGGACAAATTCAGCTACTGATGATGGCATCAATGATATTTGTTGAATCATATATAAACTTTATATTTACGCAGTAAATTTACAGACTTTAGAATAATTAAAGATGATGGTGACACACAGGAGGAGAAACGAAGGATAAAAAGGACCGGAGAGGAAAGGTGGACCACAATTCATTTTTTTTGGGGGGGGGGGGGGGGGGGGGGGGGGGGGGGGGGGTTATTTTTTGGCTTGTCCAAACTTTTATTTGGATTCAAAATTAATTGACATATTTTAAAATCGCATGAGTAAACGACAGACAAAAGCATATATTTACAGGGCATGTATGTATGCAGCACATTCATTTCTCCTCTCTCCGACTGTGTCACTCGTTTCTTTGCCCCTAAAATCATTCTTTTTTTTTTTTAATCACTTTTCCACCTTTTAAAAGTAAAAAAAAAAAAAAAATTGCCCGTACTCTGCGTTTATTGTTTATACAAGGGATCAACATCATGACACAAGGGTGGTAACCCACAAGTGCTCTGTTCTAACTCAAGCCTGAGACCGAAGAATCTCAGTGCACGAACTCTATATTTTCTGACTCACAATTTTTCAAATTTTTTTTTTTTTTTTTTTTGGTTAAATATTTCTTAGAACTATTTTTACATTGCCTCCTTTTGTGGCAGCAGGTTTTTCCCTCTGGGCGGAAGGCCTCGAAGATCTTTCCAGCTCTGAAGGGTCAACAGGCCTTATGTTTTAGGGAAGGACAGTTGAAGCCTCTTGGGTTTTCGCGGATCCATGTCAATCCCAGTGCACTTCAAGTGCACGCCGCACCGTCCGCTGCCTTGCAGGTGCCCGGAACAGCTCTGACGATGTCAAGGCATCATTTTCAAGAAACCGGCAAAGCAGCAATGTGTCAATTCCCTTGTCACACCTACCAATGCCCTTACCCCCCTGCAGGACTCGGATTTTTAAAAAAAAAATGTTTTTTACAACCCAGCAATTTGATTTTAATCACAAAATATTTAAATAAAATGAATTTTTTTTAAAGGGCGATAACTCGGACCTGAGCTTTTTCCTTTAGGTTTTAAGTGATTATATCCCTTAGAAATTTGTGCAAATTTATATAAAAATTTGAAAACATCTATAGCTATTTATTCTTCATGTCGCTGTTGATACATAAGGCACTGACAAGAGATCTTCATTGATGCAGCTCTGCTGCTGTTCTGCCTATCCCATGTCATGAGCAGAGCCAAGACCAGATCTAAGAATGCTAATCATGCCAGATGCCAAATCGTGATCTACAAAGATTATCATTCGGTTGCTGATGATGGCAGTGGCAGATAAAACAGGACCAAATTAACAAATTAACTGCACTTCATAATACCTACCCTGTATCCTTTAATTTGTGTCCAAGCTTGTTTGGCTTCATCCAGATTTAAAAATCCAGACTTTTGTTTCTGCATATCAGTTAAAATGTAATAAGGCATAGCCTGTTATGCAGTGAATGCAACAAAGAATGAGTAGAAGAAGAGGAAAACAAAGAAGACTAAGCTGAAGTGACATCAAGTCTAGGGGAGACATATGACCATCTCAAGCCTTATCCTAGTCAGGATTGGTCATCATCATCATCATCATCATCATCTTCTACTTCTGCTGTTAAGTATCGTAGTAAGGAGAGGTTTACAATCCATTGCATTTTTGGCAGCAATAGCTATTTTTATTCCATGTCGATGAAGAAGCTCTTTAATGTTATCAATGCATTTTCTCCTAGGGTAACCTCTTACTTTTCACACTAGATTATGTATGTGTAGCGCCTGCATAGTTCTGGCTGCATTCTCACCAGATGACTAAACCATCTCATCTGTTTCTCAATGTATTTGCTGCACTGTGTTGTTCCCATAGTCTGATAATATTATTTCTAACTTTGTCTCGGATGTTTAAGTTGGTGGCTTTTTTCAGGCAGCTCATTTCACAGGTGTTAATTTTACATAGGTTAGCTTCTGATAATGTCCAAGTCTGGCAATGGTAGCCCAGAGTTGGTGTGAAGATGCTGTTTATCATACATTTCTTGGAGCCCATACTTATGATTAGTGTTCTTAATAATCTTAATAACGGTGTAAGTTGGTATAGAAGTACACTGGCTCGTTGGCATCTTGCTTCCATTTCCTGATCTATTGCCCTGTCCTCCAAGTATATAATTCCTAGATATTTAAGCCAGGCTATGTTAGGTGCTGAATCATGACCTGCTTACATTCTGCAATGTTTCTCCGCAGAGAAGTTTGTAGCACACACTGCTGGTTTTTGGGCTTAGAGAAGAACTCTGCAAAAGTGTTTGTAAAGATGGTAATTTGGTACAGGGTAGAGAGAAAGCTGGCTAAACCAACATCTCACTAACAGACGCCAGCCCTCTTGAGGAATCAGATAACCTAAACAGCAATGCATTAGACCTCAAATGAAGAGACATCTCAGGAGTATGAATCTGATGTATACTTGCACTGCCGACTATTACAGATAAGTTCTCAGTGTTGCAATGAAAGTCATATTTCAGAGTAGCCGCAGACAAGAAACACCTACTGTATGAAAGCCTAGATGGAGCTAAGGGTCACAGATTCAAAAGAGAAAGGTCTTGGATGGCGCAAGCTGAAGTCACAATTAGACATGTCTGCAGGCTTGATAATACTGGGTAAGGAGAGAAGTGAGTCACAGTGTCCGAGCAACAATCAGATTTGTATAATCACATTGGGTTAGGAGGGCTGGGATTCTTCTTCTTCTTCTTTGTGTTCACCAGCTGTAAACTGTGGCGGGAAGTTCTGGTTGTTCATCCACTTCTGGACTGCAGTCCTGTTACAGAAACTGAGTGTTGCGTGTGATTCCGTTTTACAGATCTAAGTCATTTGTATGCAGACTGCTGGTTCCTTGCCTCTTCGGCAGATGCAATTAGTCGACTCTTACAACATGCTTTTGGGTAGTCAGTGGGTCTACCGGAAAGTGCAAGGATTGACCAGCTGACGCTGCATAATCAGTTCAACAAATGATTCATGGTAATTCCCGCCCAGGTAATGTGATTTTCTATTCAGATGGCTCTGTGCTGAGAGGCAGATGAAGTTTGTAGGTGTTCTTAACAAAAGCGAATGAGCATCGTTTAGTGCAACAAAACCTAGCATATGACACAAAATCTAGTTTGAGAACGGAGGTGGAGGCAGTCATTGCAACCTCCCGCTGGCTTGAGGACCTGCTGCAAACATCACGTCGTCATTGTAACTGACTCACAGAGCTGGCTGAAAATGGTCAAAACAGGTATGTTTTGTGCCGACTGGCAAGCATCACTTCAGAGATCCCATGTTTTAGTGTCATAATGGAAACTTTCTTCAGACTTACATATTTTGGAGGAATAAGCAGACAGAGTGGCTGTTTCTGCTCCACTTGGTGGTAAACTTATGCACCACAAGTTAGATGTTATAACGGCTCTTTTGGAGTGAGTGAACAGTGCCAAAATATAAATAGGTCATCACGGTCCAAAGTAAGAAGAGATGAGGGAATCAGACTGTGTCTGGTACCATAAGAATTGGAACTCTGCACTTGATGCTGAAGATGGGGATGTCCTGACTGATTTGATGTTAATTCTTACCGTTATCATCATCACCTGTGGCACTATCTTCATCTCCTCTTTCATTGTTACAGATATACTTTCCTATTGGTATCGGATATAATTACAGACCAGACATGATTCATGTGAACCTTGAGCTTCCAAGGTAGTAGATGACTTCCTCACCAGTCTACCATGCAGGCACTACCACTTTTATTCACAAACGACATCATAAAAAGGATACACTGTAAACTATGATCAGACTACGGCAGGATTCAACAGGCAACTTCAAGGAATCCCTAAACTCTGAAATAAATAACAAGATATATGTCTCATAATTCATAATATTCTGTAGATTCATACATGAATGAATACATGACACTTAAAAGCTAAACATATCATCAGCATCATGTGCATAGCCAGATGGTATAGATGTTCATATTTCTCCTCCCCGTGTGCAAGGAGAGAATGAGTACAGACCCACTGCTTACCCAAAAAATCATGATGTAAGAGTTGACTTATTTGGAGCATCCTTTGAAATTGGAGGGCATCTGAGTAAGACACAGGAAACCAACAGTCTGCATTCAAATAAGCGGATCTGTAAAATGCATGTGCACAAAACACTAAGGTTTCTAGAACAAAACTAAAGTCCAGAGTTGGACGAACAACCAAAACTTTCCACTCGAGTTTACAGCCGGTCAACGTGAACATGAAGAAGAAAAAGAAGAGAAAGAGGAAGAGAAGAAGAAGAAGAAGAAGATGTCTCCAAAGATCTCAGTCCTTGGTACTTTGGATCAGTTCCAGGAGTGGTATCCCTCCATGGCAGTGTCACAGACCATTCAGCATCATTTCACTAAATCTGTCTCTGGCTGGTCCACCGCCAATCTTTTCAGGCATCCCAATGCTCATCGATACCTCTTACTCAAAAAAATGACCCGCAGAACAGTTTGTCTCTTTCTCATACTTGTATATGATTTTCTTCTTTCATTTGCTTTGCCCAGTTATTCACGGTCACAACCTTTACCTTTGCACCAACACTTTTTTTATCTTCCCAGCAGAGTGTTGCATTGTGCCATAAGGAGGTGTGGGAATCATAGTCCATGGTGTCGACTAGTGTGACTAGCAAGACCCGCTCCTGTCACTACAGGCCTCTCAGAAACATCCACTAGGCTCTTTCTAATTTGTCCACTAACATTCTTACAGCTTAACAGGTTTTTATTATATGCGACAAACAAAGGGTGCTGTGAAAATTAGCCTTCATCAGCAGAATAACAAGGAAAAACAAAACGCACCACACAAACAGACTCTGAAATAACTACAACAGAGTATTAAATATTATGTAACCAAGTTAAACAAAATAAGAATAAAAGATATCATTATTTTAAGTATGTTACACTTACCTGGACTGTTGTGAAAACGAATATCAAAAACTACTAATCACATATGATGCGTTAACTGGTAAACATGAAGAATAACCATGAACGCATGATGCGCTTGGCTTGGACGGAACTGCCTGACCTCACCTTCTTCTTTGAATTACGAGGGGACAATAAGTAGGTCATAAATGGTTATGGGATGGCAGGAAAATGTAGCTGGTTGTTTCTAATGGTGTCATTAGGTGGCGCTAGGTGTTGCATGCATATTTGCAACACAGAAACAAAAATAGCGACTGTGCTTATGGAATGTACACTCAAAGAACAACGTGCTGTTACATATTTTTTTTTTTTTTTGAGCAAAGGACATTCATAAGGAAATGCTTCCTCTTTTTGTTGACAAATGTTTATTCCATAAAGCGGTGTACAGCTGGGTAAAAAAAAATTGTCTCAAGGACTCACCTTGGCGGGAGATATTTTTATTTTATGACACAGGTTGAATGTGAAGTAAAAATGTGGTTTAGAAAACAGAATGCAGTTCTATGCAGCAGGTTTGGGAGGACTGATAAAGTAATGGGATAATTGCATCAATGTTGGTGGAACTAACTGCCTGACTGACTTTTTACCCCACCAGGACATCACACTGAGCAATAAACACCCAGTGACACAAAAGTGCCACCATTCAGATAAGGATCACCTGTAGAGAGGTCCCAAAAACCTTGTTGAACCATTAGGTTATATTAGGGCCACCGACAACAACCAGCGTGAGGCTTCAAAAAAAAAAAAAAAAATTAGTCCCACATAGGTATGGAGACAATGAATGTTGGTGGAATGAGTCAGTGAGATTCAACCCCACCAGGGCATCCACGAAGCGATAAACACCCAGTGACATAAAGTGCCACCATGGGGATGATGATCACCTGGGGAGAGGTCCCAGAAATCCCGTTCAACCGTTAGGTTATACCAGGACCCCCATCTACAGCCAAGGTGCGGCTTTTAAATAATGAAAAATTTTGTCCCATATTGGGAGGACATAAAATAATTAAGTTGGTGAAAATTAAACTGAAAAATAGAGGGTATGAAAAGAAATAAACGGTTTTGAAGCTGTTATCGTCTTTATTTGTTTTTTTTAAACCATTTGTGACTTACTTATTGACTTCCCCTTGTAGCAATTGGCTAGTGGTTTTTAACACCCACCCTCCTCCGCCCCAACCCAAGTCAAGAAGTAATGTAACTTTTATTTTAATCTATCTCTACTTGAAAATAAGTCAGAATTGCATAGTTATTTCATTTTATTTTTTTAAAATCCTGTGAAATTTCACATGGAAAATGATAAATGACCTCGTCCCCATGCCACTGAGGAATATCTGAAGAAAGGGGTTCCTGTATACCAAACTGCCTTACTCATGTGGTTGGTATCATCTCCCAGGAGGACTCCACAAAGCCAATTTTATGAGGCTGGGTGACCCCTAGAGCCACAGCCACAAACACATTCCACCTCATATTTAAATTCAGAACCACTCAGCTGATGGGCCAGTGCACTAGTCACCATCACACTACAGCTTGCACATTTATAAAGTGGGACATTAAATGTATAATGCAGCTCTAATAGAATAGCAATGATTTATACCAGTCAAAACAGTAGATAACGCAAAACTTCCAAAATAAGTTGACACAAACACTACACTTTAGCTAAGCAAAAGCCTTTAACTAAACTTTAATTAAACTTTTGCTAACTTTGTTAACTCCCAAAATGCTTAAAGGGTGTTTAAAGGAGATAGGATTTTGTTTTTCTCCACACAGTGGCTGTTTGCCCACAGTGAGTGTCACAACAAGCACGAAGCTCTAAAGTTAGAGGGATGATCCCTACAGATCTCCAACACACCTCTACTAGCAAACTGAAGGATGCAGTCCTACACCAACAGAACAAACTTCAGAACACATGGCTAGCAGCTGATCCATGAAAACAGCCATATCCACACATACAGTCATGCCGCATGCACGTACACGTACACGTACACACATAACAAACGAACAAAGTCAATACAAAGTTGTTTAAAACAAATACCCAATTAATAGTTTACACATAAACAAACTTGACATACAGACACCTACCACCAGTGGCAATATCCTCTAGAAATGTACTGAGTTCATGGGCATCTAAATTCTGGTCGGGCCCAGCATGTCGCACAAATGTACGAGACACCAGGTCATTTTGAGGTGGAACAGGCTGCAGTGGTGGTTGGTGTGGTGGACACAACAGACAAAAAAAATGCTGCTGTAATTATGTCTTAATGATGATATGTATGTTGGCTTTGGTGTATACTGCACAGACAGTATTATGTTATGTGTGTGCTGTCATTAACTGAACTATACATGCATGGCTTATGTGCACACTCTCATCTAGATTATTCTTATTCTGCCTTTTCTTCGTCATCACAGATCGGAGTTACATAATTGTGCTGTGCATGTTTACAGCATAGCTGCAAGATTAATGCCTTTTGGCTAACACATCTGACTTTATCTGGCAATAGTTTTCTGGGTTAACCTTCTTGGTTAGCTTTTTGGAATGCCGAGGTTAATTGCATTGCCTGATTGGTGTGATAATCTTTACATTCCTTGATCCACAGTTGTTGTCTCTAGAGAACACGTTCAGGGCAGATACATGCAGATAGGTCAGTCCTCAATCCATTCATCCATTTATGTAAAACGAAACCAAAAAAGTGACCACGTTTAACCTACTAAGAGCAGTGTCTGTTATAATTGTAGTCTGGCTTCCTTGTGCCAATTATGTTGGTTAAGAAATGTTGATTGCACCAAAACTAGTGGCTTGGAACGGTATTCTAGTGTCTATTGAAGGCTGTTAGGGAGGGGGCTGCTTGTGTGGCCATGTACACACATGCGCACACGCCCTAGCGGGAATTCATGCACACATGTTTGCTTACATACATACATACGCATGTACACATACACTCAAGTCAGACGCCGTCGTGCGCGGCCAGACGCTCGTCCGTGATCAGGCCTTGGGTTCAGATCTGAACGTAGTCAGTCTCTAGTCTGGGTTTTTGGCTTTCATATGTGACACCTTCTCAATATCCTTACTATATGGGGATAGCTAAGCAGTCTTGGCCAGTTTAGGTTGTTTTACAAAATTAAATTCCTTTTCCTTTATTATTCGCCTTCCTCCGTTCCTTTTTCTCACCTCACCATCTCTGTCTTATCATATCTTTATCTATAGAGACTCAAATATTTAATGGATTTCTTTATATCTGTTTCTGTAAGTTCTCATTGCTGTCAACATGTAAGCATTCCTTGGATGTCAACGGTGTTTTCCTGAAAGCAGTCTAAGGACAAGGGTGCTGTAAATTTGACTTTCCAGTATCCAAGTCCTAATCTCCATGACTTTTTTTTTTTCAGGTTGTCTGTGACTTGTGATGTTAGGGTGGGTTCTATCAAATGTTTACATGCCCTACTGCCAGTAGCACTCATGTCCAGCTGTCTCTTCCACATTCCTGTAATATACCGTCTGATCTGACTCTTCCCTTTGGATATTTCTTGGCCTGTTTCCATTAAATTATGGCTGCTGGTACCTCTTTTTGCAAAAATGTCAGCTTTTTCATTACCAGCTATGCCTTTATGAGCTGAAACCCATACTATGGTAATCTGACATCCGCTGTTCCTAAGTTGTGTGGTCAGTGTTAATATCTCTTCTTTTATGTCTGATCTACGTCCCTGTGTATAGTTTCCTTGTGATTGTACCAATGAAAGAGAATCTGTCATTACTATCAGTTTCAAGGAAGGGTTTTCTGCTGCTATCTCCAAAGCTTTCATTATGCGGCCAGTTCGGCTGTGAAAACTGACGTATGATCTGTGATTTTATGAGATTTTTGTATTTTCCAATAAGGAATATAAACACTTGCTCCTACTTCTCCTTTATCAGTTTTGGATCCATCCGTGTATATTATCAGGTTATCAGTTTCAATGTTTCTAATGCGCTCCTCTTCTATGGTCCTTAGCTCAATGGAATGCAGGGGCCGACAATGGGAATTTCTCACCATCTAAAAAGCTTCTTTAAATACAGAACCTATTCAAATGCTGTGGTACTGGGCTCACCCAGTTCTGCACATGACTACTTATATAGTTTATCACAAAAAGGTATAAGGAATTCATAAGTGAAAGAGAAACAACATGCTGAAACTTACTGGTGGTATTTCGGCACTTTCAGCGGGGTATCTTTGGCTGTGAGAAACACAGATACCATAATGCTGTTCAAATATCAATGTTGTGGTATTTATTCATGGAGTATTTATAAAATGAATTGCACAATCAATAGCCAATCCAAGTTTCCCCATGTGGTAGAAGCTTGGGTTAAAAAAAAATGACTATTTAGTGGTCTGCTGAAATCAGAGGTGTTGCACCAAAAGTGTCGATTTTACCTGTACCCAGATAATAACATTAATGCCACTGCCTTAACTGTAAATTTAGGCACAGTTCATTTCTTTTATTACAGTTAGTTCTGTCTTATACCATTTTTTAGGCTGGGGCCCATCATTTTACTGACTATAGCCACTTTATCTACCATTTTCTGTACTTCTTTCTGGTTGTTGCTTTCAAGACATTGTAATTAGACAACTATAAATTATTTATATTTAGACCGCCAACCATGATCCCTGACATTTTGAATAATATCATTAAATGTTCCCTGAATAATGAAAAAATAAGCAGACAGCCCACAACCTCCATTACCAGCTTTAAATGCTGGTTGATAAAAGTATCTTAGATTTATCTTACTACAGCCTGGCAGTCACTCAGATTTATCTAAATACAGCATGTAAGTTACTCAATCCAGATTCATGTTACCAGAGCATGGGGGTCACTTAGTTTCATGTTGCTAGAACATGGGATTCACTCAGATTCATGTTACCAGAGCATGGGGGTCACTCAGATTCATGTTACCAGAGCATGGGGGTCACTCAGATTCATGTTACCACAGCATGGATGTGAGTTAGGTAAAGATTAAGAGACAGTGTAGAACAAGACATAAGGAGTAAGACCACTACAGAGAGAGAGATAGAGATAGAGAGAGAGAGAGAGAGAGAGAGAGAGAGAGAGAGAGAGAGAGAGAGAGAGAGAGAGAGAGAGAGAGAGAGAGAGAAAGAGAGAGAGCTGGAAATAAGTAGTGTTGGCAGCAAGAACTTGCAGATTAATGATACAGACACAGAATAGAAGATAATCAGAGTTTAAACCTCCATTTAACTATCATCACAGAGAAATATACTCTCAGTTCAACCAGCATTCAACTATCATCACAGAGAAACATACTCTCAGTTCAACCGGGATTCAACTATCATCACACAAAAACAAACTCTTAGTTCAACATGTATTAAACTATCATCACACAAAAACATACTCTTAGTTCAACATGTATTAAACTATCATCACAAAGAAACATACTCTCAGTTTAACCGGCATTCAACTATCATCACAGAGAAACATACTCTCAGTTTAACCGGCATTCAACTATCATCACAGAGAAACATACTCTCAGTTCAACCGGTATTCAACTATCATCACAAAGAAACATACTCTCAGTTCAACCGGCATTCAACTATCATCACAGAGAAACATACTCTCAGTTCAACCGGCATTCAACTATCATCACAAAGAAACATACTCTCAGTTCAACCGGCATTCATCAACTATCATCACAGAGAAACATACTCTCAGTTCAACCGGCATTCAACTATCATCACAAAGAAACATACTCTCAGTTCAACCGGCATTCAACTATCATCACAGAGAAACATACTCTCAGTTCAACCGGCATTCAACTATCATCACAAAGAAACATACTCTCAGTTCAACCGGCATTCAACTATCATCACAGAGAAATAGACTCTCAGTTCATGCAACAAATCAAATCAACATTGACCTTACTTGCTTTCAGCAGTTGGACACTCTGTGAATGCCCTCAGAACAAACTCAGCCTCCTGATGTGGTTTGTGAGTGCTTACAATGATGACATATCTACCAGGTTTCACCACAAATCTTCTGGTGACCTCTCGTTGAGAAAAGTGAGTGGCTGACTCATCACTGTGTAGACTTGAATTACCAATCTGTTGGAGTCCACGGTCTGTTGGCTATGAAATAATTAAAGTTTGAATTACAAAAATACTTCATTAAACCAAGATATAACATCTAGAAAAATGGAACTGTCAATCAAACAATGAATATAAATCAAGCGCACTGAAGTAAAATCCAGAAATATTTTCAGTCCTTTGGAATGCTGGACATAGAGTGCTAGACCTAATTTGTTGAAGATCAATCAGCACTTGACTAGTGATGGGGACAGTATCATGCCAGCCACCTTTACTTCCCAGGAAATTACAGAGGAAGAGGAAGCCAGAAAGTCTAAAGCAAACCCTAAAAGGAATGCTCATTAGAGAAGCCAATGTGCTGGACTGGATTCTGATCATTATAGCAAAGGATTTTGTACAGGATAGGATGAAATGTATGTATGTATGAAAGTTGTAATCCACAAGGACATCACAGTAACTATAAACAGCCGGTGACACAATGTGCCACCATGCGGATGAGAATCACCCGTGGAGAGGTCCCGGAAACCCAGTTCAGCCGTTATGCCATATTTCAGGCCAACCTTTATTTAGGGCCCCCGGCAAAAGCCAGGGATGGGTTTCAATATAACTAAAAATTGCATCCCTCACGGGGATGATGTGATGAGGACGGAATGGAAGAACAGACTGGGAGCACTATGTGACATATGATGGCACGACAGGGCAATGATCAACAGTAATAGTATCAAAGGTATAGAAGAATATCAATTACCATGTAAATATCAAAACCAATAAAAATATCCGGCTGATCACGTGTATCCTTCCTCAGCAGTGATACAATCAACGTACAGTCATCTCCACGATCAAGAGTGACATCAGGTGACAATAAAGTGATAGTCATTCGAGGATTTATTCTGTACAAATCTGTAGAAAGGTAAAATAAAACAAATCATTAAATATTATGTTATGTCATTTCAAAATTAGGTTCCGCTTTCGTTATTATATTGAGTGGTTTTCGTCACTTAAAATAAACTATTAACCATTTCAAACACGTGATGGCAACGTGTTCCACCTGGACGCTGCAGGGAAGTAAATGTGTTTGTTAAATACTAAGTTATTATTAATTGTTTGATGTTTTTTGAACCCGCATACCTCATTGCTTTTAGCGCCCTTAACAACATGAACTAACTATATGCAAATATGGCCACAAGGGCCAGAGGGGCCATGAGCTTTAGATGTCCAATCTCTCATTCAGTTGAGCACACCAGCTGTTATCCCTTGAAAGCTTGGTGTAGCCCTATGCGTACTTGTACCTATAGGGTGAAAGGGACGCCCTTGGGTCGAACGTCACTTGATCAAGAAAACCCCTTCTACAGTCAAGACGGT
The DNA here is from genome assembly GCA_905116865.2 of Candidula unifasciata. Lineage (NCBI taxonomy): Eukaryota > Metazoa > Mollusca > Gastropoda > Stylommatophora > Geomitridae > Candidula > Candidula unifasciata. Next base: position 86,851 of record CAJHNH020001023.1, read on the forward strand.
TGTGCATGACTGAAAAGGCATAAAATACAACAGATCTAGAGTAGATCTTGATTTTGAAAAAACTACGTGCCTACTGGCAGAATGGCTTTGGGATATACAGTCGTAAACGTGGAGTATCTGGTAAGCAGGTGGGGTGATGCCAAGCATTTGAACTCCGTCAGGACATCCCCTGCCTCTTCCCTAGCAGGCAGGCAATACTAGGGTGACCGTTTACTTCCTGCACTGAAAGAATATTTCCTATGGATTTTTTACTTGATAATAAAATATCATCACCAGATCTACGGAGTGCGTGATCTGTGCTTGATACCATCTTCAGGTGGAAACGGAGAGAGTTGGGAGAGGAGAAGATGAGGAAAAAGGTATAGAAATAGGAGAGTAGCAGCAAGGAAAGTGTTGAAAAACAGAGCGTCTAGGATTAAAGCATAGAGTGGACTCCATTCACTATGCTTGAGGAGCTTGATTTTGCAGATGATATAGCACTCCTATCACATAAACATGAACATATACAAGAAAAAAAGTAACAGACCACACAGCACAGCAGAAATGGTGGGACTGAGAATAAATACAAAGAAAACTAAGATCATGACAAGCAGTCCAAACCAACAACCAGTGACCATAAATAACCAAACTCTTGAAAATGTAGAACATTTCACATATCTTGGCAGTGTGGTGTCCCTGCCGGGAGGGACCGAAAAGGACATACAGTCACGTCTGAACAAAGCTAGAGCTGCTTTTGGAAGGATGAGGCAAATCTAGAAATCCAACAATTACTGCTGAGGAACGAAACTCCGACTCTACAAGAGCATTATTTTGCCAGTTATTCTTTATGGAGCAGAATGCTGGAGAATGACCGAGAACGACGCACACAAGCTGTACACCTTCCACCACACATGTCTACGTAGAATTATCAAAGTTTTCTGGCCAGATACAATCTCAAACACTAAACTACTTCAAGTCACAAACCAAGAAACTTTAGACAATATGATAACCAAGAGAAGATGGAAATGGCTTGGCCACGTTATGAGAATGAATCCTGATATACCTGCCAAAACAGCTCTCCCATGGACACCAGAGGGAAAGAGAAAACAGGGGCGCGCAAAAACAACATGGAGACGAACGATGGAAAGTGACCTGAGAGCGGCATCTTTGACATGGAAAACTGCACTGAAGATTGCACAGGACAGGAAAGCATGGAAAGTCCTCTCTGAAGCCTCATGTGCCACTAGGCATAACAAGAACTGATGAGAGTGGGTTACTGGAATTGTCGTAGTGCCAAGCAGAGAGGACCTGTACTGGAGAGGTTGATTTATGACTTTGATATCATCATGCTGCAGAAATCAAACATAGATAGCTATGAGTGTCCTGGATACATTAGGACCTGGGCAATGTCTGCTGGTGAAGAATGGGGTCAAGCATGTGCTTCTTGACTTGGGCCAGTGGAATCAAAGTACACTAGAGATTGAGTGTATACAGATAGATAGTGGGAGCACGACTAGGAATTTAGTCAAGGCTGAACTTTTTCTATACAAAATCTAGTACAGAATACTGGATTTCAAAGATTCTGTGAATAAAAAACATATATTGGCAGAAACATAAGGGTGTGAGACTATTCTGCAATCACTAAAAAAACAGGGGAGGGAGGAAAGAATTTATTTGTAGACAATATCCTTTCTCAGAAACTGAAGGTCTGCCAAATGAAATCCCACAATGCTTTGAAGAGAACAGTAATGGAAGGTATGGTTCCTGGAAGATAAGGGAGAGGTCAATGAGCATGGTGGACCCAAGGACACTGTGGGTATGAAAGTTGTTTTTCTTCTTTGCATTCACCAGCTGTAAACTCTGACAGAAAGTTGTGGTTGTTCATCCACTTCTGGACTTTAGTCTGTTCTAGAATGCGAGTTCTGCAGGCACATCTGTTTCAGAGATCTGGATTATTTGTATGCAGCTTGCTAGTTCCTTGTCTCTCAGGCAGATGCACTCTAGCTTCGAAGGATATTTCTAATTATTCTACTTTTTTGATATGCTTGTTAGGGAGGCAGTGGGTCTATTCTTGTTTTGTTTCCCCCTCAACTGGGCCCCGGAACCCATACAGGGAGACGAGACAGAAAAGTTGGCAAGGTAGCGAGTGACTTTCTTTTGCACATTGACAGAGCATTGTTCTGCAAAAAGAAATGCTGCATGATGATGATGATGATAACAGCAAATAGCTCTGACAAGAATCAACAACCATTAAGGAACATTTTAGGGAAGAAGAATGGTAGATAGGTAGGTAATTGTACCCCACCAGGACTTCACACAAGTGATAAACACCCGGTGACACAAAGTGCAGCCATGTGGGGCAGATGGGTGCCTTTATATCCCAGACAATTCTTGAAACTGCCTAGTATAGGGGGGTACAATAAAGCCTGTGTTTGCTGGAATGCAGCATCTTTGGCACGGTTGTTTCCGAACACACTACATAATTCCGAGATGCCAGGTTTGATCCCAGTTGCAGGTGATTTGGCAGCAGAACGCTTTGCAACAGTTTCACCAGTAAAATCTGACAGTCTTTTATAAGAAAGCAATAGCAAACTACTGAAAATAAAATACTGCCCAGTGAAATCATAAAGAGCCCAAAAGTTGCTGAGGTGGGTTTTGCAATGTCATGTAAAGGATACATAGCTAACTTTTGCTGGAAACTTAACTTGAACTATTGTCCTGACAGACTTAAACTGGAACCATTGTCTTGACAGACTTAAACTGGAACCATTGTCCTGACAGACTTAACCTGGAACCATTGTCTTGACAGACTTAAACTGGAACCATTGTCCTGACAGACTTAAACTGGAACCATTGTCCTGACAGACTTAAACTGGAACCATTGTCCTGACAGACTTAAACTGGAACCATTGTCCTGACAGACTTAAACTGGAACCATTGTCTTGACAGACTTAAACTGGAACCATTGTCCTGACAGACTTAAACTGGAACCATTGTCCTGACAGACTTAAACTGGAACCATTGTCCTGACAGACTTAAACTGGAACCATTGTCCTGACAGACTTAAACTGGAACCATTGTCTTGACAGACTTAAACTGGAACCATTGTCCTGACAGACTTAAACTGGAACCATTGTCCTGACAGACTTAAACTGGAACCATTGTCCTGACAGACTTAAACTGGAACCATTGTCCTGACAGACTTAAACTGGAACCATAGTTCTGACAGACTTAAACTGGAACCATAGTTCTGACAGACTGGAACCCCTGCAGCTCATGTGTGGTATTCAATCCTGCATTAAAGATCTTACTTTTATTTATAAAGAAAATAAATGACCATACCCCTGTGAGGCCCACAACCACCAGCTGTGTGGTCCTTGACCCAAGCACCAGAAGCCACATTGATATACCACATCTGTTTTATCTGTAATAGAACAAATGAATTTAAGATCTCTCTCTCTCTCTTTCTCTTTCTCTCTCTCTCTCTCTCTCTCTCTCTCTCTCTCTCTCTCTCTCTCTCTCTCTCTCTCTCTCTCTCTCTCTCTCTCTCTCTCTCTCTCTCTTTCTCTCTCTCTCTCTCTCTCCCCCCTCCCTCTCTGTCGCCCCTTTAAAAAAAACTGGTCGCCCCTACAAACAACCTGACTGTCTTTATTAACGACTGTTCGCTCAACAGCCATGCAGTTCTTTGGCACGAAGGAAACACCTTGAACTTGGGTTTTAGACTGCCGACTCTCTACAAGATGACGTATGTTTGCAACTTGTGTACCATAGCCAAAAATATATATATAATTAAAAGCTGTCTCACAGTATTGCTAAATTTCAACACATGTATGTACATGCATACCCAAATGTGAAGTGGAAAAAAAAAAATAACACACACACAAACACAATCCTGCATACGTCCCGCAAAATTATATACATATTCATACACCCATACACCTGTCACACGTATGTTTACTGATGCAGCACATGTGCAGCACATATGTATGTATTAATATATATATATAAGTAAAAAGTAAGTAAAGGTAAGTAAAGGACCCTTTTCCAAGCCTTAAGGTGTATAGGGCATATAGGGCTAGACCTATATTTTTATAGACCAATCGGCACAAGATGGGTGATGTGGTCAGTATCACGCCGGCCGCCGTCACTTTCCCAGGACTGCACCCGGTACCCACTCAAGGCTGGATCGATCTGGGAGCCGAGGTCATTTTTTTTAAAAGTCTGAGGGAGGAGAAGGAGAGAAAGAGGGAGAATAAGTAAGGAGAGAAAGAAGAAAGCTGATAAGAGGAAGACTAAAAAACAAACTGACAATTATCTCTTGAATTCATTCACGTTGGATATTTGAACTGTCGAAGCGCAAAGCAACAAGCACTTACATTGCAGAAAATAGTGTACGATTTTGATATTCTCACGATCCAGGAGTGTAGAATAAAAGATGGATCGACCATTAACTGTCCAGAATATGACTGCTGCAGTTATCCTTGTGAAACCCAAACTGAGGTTCAGCAATGTATGTCAGACATGGAATCCAACATCGATGGCTAGATACACAAAAGTAAAACAGTGACATGCTTGAGATTCAAGGATTAGTTGTTTCCATAGACCACCCCGACTGGTACATCTTCAAAGTTTTGGTGCATGGGGATCAACTTCCAAATGACGGCGCATGGGAATTCCTAGCAAATTTAGTTGAGTATGATGGAGAATGTTTAATAGCTGGGGATTTTAACGCTTGGTCAAAAGAATGGGGAAATCAGACAGAAAACAGGGAGTTGCACTGATTTAGGTCCCACTAAGCAAGAGCTTCACCGTTTTAAACAATGGTTGTGCCACAAGATTAACAGACAGAGCCGGAGACTCGGATGTAGTGATCGACCTAGCATTAGCATCCAGTACTGATGCACACACAGTGCGCTGGGGTGTTCTAGGGGCACGAAAATGATCGTCTGCATTGCGTTGTTCACATCTAAAAGGGACAGACTGTTAAGCAAATGAAACCACACCACATGTTCAAATATACGGCCTATAAAGATCAAGTTGGTAAATTGCATTTGTTGCGCCAAACAGACAAAAGATACGAAAAACAACATCTGTGCAACCACCGTTGTGGAACGAACAGGTGGAAAAAGCATGGAAAGCAAAAAGATTGGCTATAAATGAATGGCAGAAAGCATGAAAACAAGCCTGCAAATTATGAAGATATTGAGGGAAAACATCAGGATAAATAAATGCTGAGTAATGCATTAAATTTTAGTGAAAGGCGTAGTGGGGGAAAAAACACTACATAAATTCAAGAATTTGCACCGACAAATTAATAGAAAAAGCACTGTACGCAAAATATTTAGGATTCAGGAGGTAAAATACTGACAAGTGACAAGAAGAAGGGACAAGAGTTGTTTCATCGGTATTTAATCCAAACAGATAAATATAATAGGACAGATCGGAACAACACTCTGGAGAATCTCAGTCATTGCACTGTCATAGACAATGATTATAAACACTTGGTGGCTGAAATCGAATCCAGGTGGCACTGCAAGGCAGCAGAAAAAATGGACTAGACGATGTACTATGGCCATATCAAACAGTTAAATAGTGATGAAATACTATGAGTGGTGAGGGACTTTAATGATAGTATCCAGACGTCAAATGTAAAAGATGAGTTATCTTAAACCATTTCAAAAAACAGGCAAGGATCCCGCGCAGCTCAACAGTTATAGAATCATTACCCTGCAAAATGTGTATGGCAAACTGGGAAAAAGTGTTGTGAAGAAATTGATGTCACACTTAGAAAGAATGGGCATGCTACCAGACACCATGGGCAGCTATAGACTCTCAAAGGCAACATGGGACAACGCTGGTAGGTTTACATATGATGTATATGATTGATTTCAGTGAAAGCAAAAAACGATCGATGTTGCGATAGATCTCAAAGATGCCTATAACGGCGTTGACTTCACATATTTTATGCAGTGTGTGGTGGACTGTGGTGTGAATCCTTGGTTAGCAAACCGGATAGGGGCAGCAAAGTTGGAAAGAACAGTATTATTTGGCTGGGGAACATGGAAATCGGATCCAGTACACATTTGCCCTGGCCTTCTTCAAGGATTACCACTGTCACCTGTCTTGTTCAACATATATACACCAAGTCTGGCAAAAATATCCTGTTGGACCAGGGCGAACTTTGACATTTTCAAATGTTGTCCTAATGTATCCAAGCAGGTCAGACAGGCATGACATGACCAGTTAGTTAGTTAGTTAGTTAGTTAGTTAGTTAGTTAGTTAGTTAGTTAGTTAGTTAGTTAGTTAGTTAGTTAGTTAGTTAGTTAGTTAGTTAGTTAGTTAGTTAGTTAGTTAGTTAGTTAGTTAGTTAGTTGGGTTTTCATCACTGCACTCTGTACATGTCCATAGATGCTCAGATCCTCCCCTCAGTATGAAACCCAACGTCCGATGGCTAATAGTACGTTCTATGTTGATTAACAAGTCTTCTGGTGTATCTGGTGTGCGTCTCGTTTTTTGCTATGCCGATCTTAATTCCCAAGTCTTCCATTCTGGCAAGTGATGTGGATTCACTGCCCCCAAGTCCTTTATCCTTCCCATTTCTCTGCGGGCATTAATAATATCAGCATGATCCATAGGCTGACCGTCGGTAGTGATAGCGGATCCAGCCAACCTATGAGCTCTTTCATTTCCATCGACGCCTGCGTTTCCTGGAACAAAAATAAAGGTGACTCCACGCACAGTGGACTTCTGAAATGATTCAAGCCATTGTCTTCGCACCAAACCTGACTGCTTGGAAAAGGGTCCTTTACTTTTTTTTTCTTACTGTGTAATTACAACACTCTGAATAAATATACAGCTGCTTTGACTTCCACACATGTCCTAAGATGTAGATTCTGAATCTTCTTTTTCTTCTTCTTCACTTCCTCTTTTACCGCTGTGGGTGTCGAGGGAGATATAAGGTTCTGTTTCTAGCTCTTCTGGCTGCCTCGACCATAGGCACATCGTGCTGTTGTAGAGTTTCTCTGATGTTATCCTTCCATCTTGTTCTTGGTCTACCCCGTGCTCTACGTCCTTCTTCTCTTTCCATGTATGCTTTGTATGGTATGACGTCACAAGGCATTCTCTCTAAGTGGGCAAACCATTTCACTTGGCACTGAATACAGATCAATAATGTTACATGTACAACAAGCTACTGAACAAGCAGCTGACAGAGAATTTAATCATCTCACCTCATTGTGTCCAAGTTCTGAAACAAGTGAATCTATCTGAAAATGACACAGGTGAATTGCATCAAAACTCTTGATGAAATCATCAAAGTTCATCCTGCAAGGCAAACAGTGGACATGACACTATTCATTACACCCTTATATTTATATTATAAATGAGACAAAGTGGCTTTTTCATTATCATTTCTTTAACCCCAAAAAATAAATTACTTTTACACTTCACTGTTTTTCATGTGGCACTTGTTGTTCAGCAATAAAATATCTCCTTGGCTATTTAAAACTTAAACTATAACATTAAGTTACCACTATTTAAAAGTATAATTAGGTCATCCAGTAGCCATGATTCAAACTACAGTTACATCAGTAAGTTGCCACTATACAAATTGGAATGGCAAACAATATGCTGTCACTATTAGCTCTTTCATTACTATACAACTCATAAATTTAGTGGGTTATCTAAAGATGGTAAAAACTTCTTACTCTTTTTCAGCATAGATAGTCTCATCGCATTACAATCATTAGTTTTACTTCTTCTGCCCAGTGTGTTATCAACTTCTTTGGACTCAGACTTCAGATAATTTAAACTTGGCCCTCTTGGAATTATATATATATATATATATATATATATATATATATATATATATATATATATATATATATATATATATATATATATATATATATATATGGTTAAATAAAGTAATCATAGTCTGGTACTGAAAGAGCTAAAAACCATAACTGTGATGGTAAGTTGCTGCCTTATAAACGATAATTTTCACACTGAGCTGCCTTTTTAAACCTACAAGTACAATCTCAAGTTGCTACTGTTAAAGGTTATAATTAGAACTTCTGTACCGCTCAGTTCACGAGTGAAATTTTTATGGAGATCCCTGGGAAATGTGACCGGAGATACAAAGTTTGTGCTAGCGGTGCTGCAGAGGGATACTGAGCCATATGGGATAATGCCTGGTGCAATGAAGTCAGTCCTCTCAAGCTTTACCGGTTTTTAGTTAAATATATTTATATTTTAATATAAGCAACCGGCACTATGTACGGTAGATGGTACAATTTCTCAGCTGATATAGCCTACAGTTTACAATTTTAACCATGCTCTACATAAATATTTCTCAATTAACTATTTTATATATGAAACAACTATAATTAACTTTCTATATGAAGTATTTAATGTTAAATTATAAAATTAACCCAAAGCATAGAACAATATTTATCATTACCAGAATTCACCATCATCTGTGCAATGAAAATTCAAATCATCCCGTATGTTTTGGGGTAGGCTAAGCATCTCATCAGAACTGGAGGAAAAACAAAATAAATAGAAAAAGATATAACTAACCAGTTCTACTTAACTATTGACATCTTGAAGAAACTTGTGGCAACTGCATACAAGACATGGGATTTCTTCCTCTTCTTCTTAGCGTTCACTGAGCGTACACTCCAGCAGAAATTGCTGGTTGTTCGTCCACTTCAAGACTTTCGTCCTGTTCCAGAAATTGAATTCGGCATGCATATCCATTTTACAGACCTGCTTTTTTTTTTTTTTATATGTGGACTGTTGATTCCTTGCCTCTCAGGCAGATGTGCTTTTATGTTTATATGTGGACTGTTGATTCCTTGCCTCTCAGGCAGATGTGCTTTTATGTTTATATGTGGACTGTTGATTCCTTGCCTCTCAGGCAGATGTGCCTAGGCTACGGAAAATAAGTACCTAATTAATCGCCTTTTGCAACAATCTTGTTGGGAAGGCAGTGGGTGTATTCTTGTTTGCCCTTTCGGAGCCCATATAGGGATTCACATTTTCACTCTGAGTATCAAATCGTTCTAATGAATGACCTACATTTTTTTTTTCTCTTTCATTCCCATTAAAACCAGTGGGATTGCCTGATGTTTTGTTGATATATGGTGTGTCATCAAAATAGTAACTGAACTTTTTTTACGCCAATGGTGCAAAGGGTACATGATTTTAGACTCATATTTTTATAGACGAGTTGGCACTTGATGGACAATTTGGTCAGCATCATGCTGGCCATGTTTTTTTCCCAGGACAATTCAATCATACAATTAAATGATGATTTAGTCCATTATAAATACAACATGTCAAACTGTCCTAAGAGGTCTATCCAATTGGCATGATTAAATTATTTTACACTCTTCTTCGTCCTTTTTGCATTCACAGGCTGCAAACTTTGGTGAAAAGTTATTTGGTGTTTGTCCACCTTCAGACTCTACAATTGTTTGAGAAAATGAGTTTTGCTGGCACATACGTTTCACATATCTAGTTAAACTGTATACAGACCCTTGGTTCCTTGCCTCTCAGGGGCAGATGCACTCCAACTTTGAAGGAAATCTTCAATTAGACAACTCCTACGACATGTTTGTTGAGGAGACAGTGAGTGTATTTGTGTTCCCCACAACGGAGGGAATTTCACGCTCATAAATTTTTATTTTTTTTTTTAACAGAGAAAGAGAGAGAGAGAGCGTGCGCGTGCGAGCGAGAGAGAGAGAGAGAGAGAGAGAGAGAGAGAGAGAGAGAGAGAGAGAGAGAGAGAGAGAGAGAGAGAGAGAGAGATGCACGCATGCATGCACACACACACACACACTCACATAGACAGACAGAAAGAAATAAGTTTTATTTTTATAACTGTTGTTATTGTTGTTGATGCTGTCTCTGTTGTTAATGCTGTCTTCACTGTTGTTGTTGTTGTTGTTGTAGAATGTCATCACTTGGAGCTGAGCAATGATGAATGATCTGAAGAATTTGACAAGAGGCAGGATGGTGATGATTTGCTTTCTACCCAACCAGAAGGCAACAAAACATTCCAATCTGCTGGTGACCTCTTCAAGAGGTGAGTGTAAGACTGGGTGCTGATTGACTATCATCACTGTGTGGAAATTCTGTGACTTTCTAGCAGTCTCACGGTGTGTACACTGAGTCTCATCATACTGGAGACCAGGGTTGATCCTGCCATCCATAGCCAGACTTTTGTCCAGCCAGGATACAGCCAGACTTTTGTCTAGCCAGGATACAGCCAGACTTTTGTCCAGCCAGGATACAGCCAGACTTTTGTCCAGCCAGGATACAGCCAGACTTTTGTCCAGCCAGGATACAGCCAGACTTTTGTCCAGCCAGGATACAGCCAGACGTTTGTCCAGCCAGGATACAGCCAGACTTTTTCCAGCCAGGATACAGCCAGACTTTTGTCCAGCCAGGATACAGCCAGATTTTTGTCCAGCCAGGATACAGCCAGACTTTTGTCCAGCCAGGATACAGCCAGACTTTTTCCAGGCTTTTGTCCAGCCAGGATACAGCCAGACTTTTGTCCAGCCAGGATACATCCAGACTTTTTTCCAGAAAGGATACAGCCGGACTTTTTTCCAGCCAGAATACAGCCAGACTTTTGTCCAGCCAGGATACAGCCAGATGTTTGTCCAGCCAGGATACAGCCAGACGTTTGTCCAGCCAGAATACAGCCAGACTTTTGTCCAGCCAGAATACAGCCAGATTTTTGTCCAGCCAGGATACAGCCAGACTTTTGTCCAGCCAGGATACAGCCAGACTTTTGTCCAGCCAGGATACAGCCAGACTTTTGTCCAGCCAGATATACAGCCAGACTTTTGTCCAGCCAGGATACAGCCAGACTTTTGTCCAGCCAGGATACAGCCAGACTTTTGTCCAGCCAGGATACAGCCAGACTTTTGTCCAGCCAGGATACAGCCAGACTTTTGTCCAGCCAGGATACAGCCAGGCTTTTGTCCAGCCAGGATACATCCAGGCTTTTGTCCAGCCAGGATACAGCCAGACTTTTGTCCAGCCAGGATACATCCAGACTTTTTTCCAGCAAGGATACAGCCGGACTTTTTTCCAGCCAGAATACAGCCAGACTTTTGTCCAGCCAGGATACAGCCAGATGTTTGTCCAGCCAGGATACAGCCAGACGTTTGTCCAGCCAGAATACAGCCAGACTTTTGTCCAGCCAGGATACAGCCAGACGTTTGTCCAGCCAGAATACAGCCAGACTTTTGACCAGCCAGAATACAGCCAGACTTTTGTCCAGCCAGGATACAGCCAGACTTTTGTCCAGCCAGGATACAGCCAGATGTTTGTCCAGCAAGGATACAGCCAGACGTTTGTCCAGCCAGAATACAGCCAGACTTTTGTCCAGCCAGGATACAGCCAGACTTTTGTCCAGCCAGGATACAGCCAGACTTTTGTCCAGCCAGGATACAGCCAGACTTTTGTCCAGCCAGATATACAGCCAGACTTTTGTCCAGCCAGGATACATCCAGACTTTTTTCCAGCCAGGATACAGCCAGACTTTTTTCCAGCCAGAATACAGCCAGACTTTTGTCCAGCCAGGATACAGCCAGACTTTTGTCCAGCCAGGATACAGCCAGACTTTTGTCCAGCCAGGATACAGCCAGACGTTTGTCCAGCCAGGATACAGCCAGACTTTTTTCCAGCCAGGATACAGCCAGACTTTTGTCCAGCCAGGATACAGCCAGATTTTTGTCTAGCCAGATATACAGCCAGACTTTTGTCCAGCCAGGATACAGCCAGACTTTTGTCCAGCCAGATATACAGCCAGACTTTTGTCCAGCCAGGATACAGCCAGACGTTTGTCCAGCCAGGATACAGCCAGATTTTTGTCCAGCCAGGATACAGCCAGACTTTTGTCCAGCCAGGATACAGCCAGACTTTTGTCCAGCCAGGATACAGCCAGACTTTTGTCCAGCCAGAATACACATGCATCTTATGAGAGGTCATGTTCAGTATGAACTCCCAAACCTGCTGCATCACTGCCCCTGTGTCCATTGCTGTATTTACTTACTTGTCGCCCCATGCACCTTTCCATTCCTTTTGACCCCACGGATTTCTCAGTCTCAACAAATTGACATTTATTCTTTCAGTGTTGACCTGTCAAATAATATTGGGAGAAAATTGGCACATAGAAAGGCCTTTCTTAAAATCTTAAAATGTGCTTTTCAAAATGTCTGACACATTTTTTAGTATTGTTCGGGAAGATAAAGCTATAAGAAACTGAACTGGCAATAAAACTCTCAGGTCACAGACTACAGTATATAAAGGCCTAAACCTTGGCAAGAGCTGCAAGGGTGTAGTGGCTTGATGCGCCGCTTGGTGGCCTGAAGGTCATGGGTTTGATTCAGCAATGAGCCAGATGTTTTTCAAAAATATCCTTGGCTCTCAGGACTACCCAGCTTAAAATGGCTAGATCCTGGGAAGTAAAACATGATGCTGACTACATCATCCAATAAGGCACAATAGGACTATTGCAAATATGTCTAGTATCATACGCCTGGCAAGCTCCTGGTGTAAAATGGTTCTTAACATTTTTCATTATTTTAAAACTCAACTCTTTGAGTCCCAAGGAATACGTCATACGTTCATAGATTCCTACCCAGAAGCCCAATGAACGCAAGATGTGCCGATTTTACGTCCATCTTGACTATCGCTTGGGCCTGTGATGCTAAACTCCCTGGGACTCAAAGAGTTAAACTGAGCATCCCAACAGTAGTATCTGTGATGAGATTATCTTTCATCTGGCAGCCATGGAGCTGGCAGAATTCTGCTGTAGGTTATCCTCTCTATTGACGTCGATTTCATATTCACAGTCTTCAAGGCCAAGACAGGAGACATTATAACCAGCTCCTCATGGGAACAATCAGTAGAGGTACCTTGGAGTGGCTGCTGCCGGGAGGACTGAGTGTGCATGGCAATACCCAGGTTGCGATAACATCGAATGTGATCACATTCACAGTCTTGCCCAAGCAAATAATGAATGTTTCAATGTTTCATGATGCCTGTAGCCCAGTCCTTATTTTCACACTGCTTGTCCTTGGTCTGCTGTGCCTATCTTGTATCTCTCACTAGTCTTCTTGCAAAGCAGCAGATGTTTATTTAACCCTGTTGAACTGGGAACACTTGGGAAAAAAAAGGTCATGACCCAGTTAGAATTTTAGAAAATACTACTTAAGAAAACTAAAATTTTACGCAGGACACTAATAAATTTGTTAACAATGTGTTTCCCTACACATTAAATAAGGGTGTGGGGGGAGGCATACACAAAGATATGTAAAAGAAGTAATCAATAAACACGAGCAGATTGAAGCATTAAATAAATATATCCATAGGGGTGTTAAAAAAAAAAAACATTCGCTGGATGACTCATGCTGTAACCCCAATGACCTTTATCACTGCAGATTATAGGGATGAGAAATTATGCAAAATATTCATCTAAAAAGGTTATATGGCTCAAGGTAAACACCCCCCCCACCCCCCCCCCCCCCCCCCCACCCCCACCCACTTTTTTTTTTAAAGCCTTGATGTGTACCAATCAAGATTTTGTGTGTAATGGGCTGTTCTTTTATAGACATCAATGTGCTATGTATAAGTTCACTTCTTATGTTTAGGTAAAGAATACTAAAGAAACCTGGCAAGGATGGTTGGCTCATAAACAATATCACTTCTCGAAAAGTGAAACACTCCTCCCATATCCACATTAAATGTTATAATGGGATGAAGAGAAATAGAAAAGGAAGATATGGTTCTTGGAAGAAGGACAGGAGTTGACCAGAGTGGTGGTGGACAAACGATATCAAGGACACCCTGTATATGAAAACCCATGGGATGGGAAAGTTGTTTGGGGGAGTGAGTGGTTTTCCAGCATACTGTGGTACAAAGGAAGTGCTAATAAGACAACTATCTCTTGTTGACCTTTGTTGTATGTATGTAAATTGTACCCCACCAGGACATCAAACAAGTGATAAACACCCGATGACACAAAGTGCACCACGCGGTTGAGGATCACCCGTGAAGAAATCTCGGAAACCCCGTTCAGCCATTAGGCTATATTTCAGGCCCGGCTATATTTAGAACCCCTGGCAAAAGCCAGGGATGGGCTTATAATAACTAAAAATTGCATCTGACTAGGAGATGACAAGATGAGCACCTTTGTTGTAAATGTACAGTTCAACACAAAGAAGGAGATTTGTTGACTTGCGATAGACACAATTCAAATACAAAGCAAAGAATATTCTTAATGAACTATTATTAAATAGATCTGAATTAATTCACTTAATTAGCTTTCCTAATTTTAGAGTTCTTCATGTTTAGATCTTGTATGGGGACCTGACCACAAATGTATATCTAGCATTTAACACTCAAAAGTTTTCAACTTTTCATAAGAAGAACTGAAATTTACACAATAATATCCATTTCACATTCACATTCCTTTGCATCCACAACCTTTCTTTTATTTCTTCATCATCATCATCAACTTCTAGCGTTTTGCCCTTTTGGTTGTATAGAGAAAGAATTTGTTTAATGGGTGCTATTATTATTCCATATGGACATACGGTGTATTTAGTGTCATCAGTCCATCTTCACTTTGGGTCCCCTCTTACTCTTATGTCAGATCTGTTTAGATGTGTGCCTCTGTTGACAGTTGTTATGGCTGCATTCTAAAGAAAGGGGCAAATTATTTTTTTTGCTTCTTAGTTAATTTTGTATAAGGTGTTGTTTTCACAATGTACATGACAGTATCATTCTCACAGGGTCTCAGGTGGTCAAGGGTGCAGCTCTCCTCAGGCAAGTTATCTCACATGTGTTAATTTCACATAGGTAAGTCTGACAATGTCAAAGTCTGGCACAGGTAGCAAAGTGTTGGTATGAAAATGCTGTTTAAAAATTATTTTTTTGGGGGGGGGGAGTCACAATTAGATGTCCTAATAATGGTGTCAGATGGTTTATAAAAACTGCCACTTTAGCATCTTACTACTATTTCCGAGTCCACCTTTTTCTCATGACCTACCGTAAATTGCCAAGTTTATGTAAACCTGGCGTACATGTTGACCTCAATTGCTTTAGCTCAGAATTGTGTCTCAGGTCTATACCTACTTAACATAAGGCTTCTTTGACTTCTACACCACAATTCTGGCTATGTCATGTTTCCTTTCCTCCTCCTTCTCAGATGCTTCCAATGAATTTTATAACGAGATAATTTATGAGTAATACCTGATAAAATCCGGTAATGCTGTAGGTATGCTTTTCGTACAAATTATTTGCTAGTTTCGAGGCTCCTGTGGACAATTTATTTGTTGCCTGAAATATAATAATCAAAACAGAATAACTATACTATCCAAAAAAATAAATACAAAGATATCTGATAGAGCATTTTTTTAGTTATGGGAACACATGTATGCCTAAAAACTCTCAATGACCCAGATAAAAAAGAACTGTCAACTGATTGGATCGTCCCTAAGGTATTTGTGTGTGAAATTTGAACAGTCTCACTTATTAAATTATGAAGATTATGAACATCAAAATTATGACATAATTATGTGCCTTCAGTAGCTATATGTAGCATTTTTTTTTATAATGAATGCACAACAATACTGTCAGGTCAAAAGTGGATTGTTGGTTTCCTTTCCTACAGTCCATGCTACGTGGTATTGGTCAGCTTGTCTGTCTAAAACCTTCTGTTTCTTTCATGTACTCTCTCTCTCTATATCCCCCTAGCTCTAACCCCATCTTGTCCTTCCCCTTCATCTCTTCCTTTCCCATTTTAAATCTGTCACAATATACAAATTGCTCCCCTTCTAAAACTTGCCTGTTCTTCCTGATGTTTATAACCTGTTTTCTTTGTCAGATAACTCCCATGACACAAATCTGCTACCTATCCATGCTGTTCTCCTTTTTCTTCAATAAATCTGCTACCTGTCCATGCTGTTCTCATTTTTCTTCAATAAATCTGCTACCTGTCCATGCTATTCTCATTTTTCTTCAATAAATCTGCTACCTGTCCATGCTATTCTCATTTTTCTTCAATAAATCTGCTTTCTGTCCATGCTGTTCTCATTTTTCTTCAATAAATCTGCTTTCTGTCCATGCTGTTCTCATTTTTCTTCAATAAATCTGCTACCTGTCCATGGTGTTTTCATCTTTCTTCAATAAAACTACACATCCACAGCTTTCACACAATTTCTCATTAATCTCTTGACTGTCTACGACTCACTGCCATAATGTTTCAGCCAATCAGATTTTAAATGCATCCTTATATTAGTATGCACATTTGGATTTAACTACTGAACTCTTGTTTATATAACCAGTATGTTTAACTTAAAGGTTAGAAATCAGATTTCTATAAGTTATTCAGTTGAGAGGAGTCACTGGCCGAACAATTAAGAACACAGAGCTCCCAAGTGGGAGACCCAGGTTCAAATCCTCAGCAAGCTCTGGGATTTTTTTTACTTCTGTCGGAGGCAATCCTAGCCTGCATAATGCATGGTAACAGCACTATCTACGCGGCTTGAAATCCTCATGATTAAATACGCTGCTGCTACACTGCCAGTGGCAAACAAAGGCAGTAATGACAGTTTTATCTAGCTAAACCAACTAGCCAGAGAACTTAAACTTTGTAGATAGTAAGGAAACCAACTCTTATAACTAAGGTCGTGCCCATGTGGGATGCAATTTTGCGTTATTTTGAAACCCCACCAAGGCTTTGTCAGGAGGCCGTAATATAGCCTGAAGGCTGAATGGGGTTTCTGGGACCTGTCCACGGGTGATCCTCATTCGCATGGTGGCACTTTGTATCACCAGCTGTTCATCGCTCTGTGTGATGTCCTGGTGGGGTACAATTTACTTACTAACCAACTCTGGTCAAAGTAGACAACACTACAGGCAGTACACAGTTTGCCAAGAGCTAAAACTGTTATATAAATGGATTTATTGAAATGTGATCACACATACCAGTCATCAAGACGGATGATGATTATTTTTTACACAAGATGTCACTTACGTCAATAGAAGCACCTATCAGGCTATTCATCTTGCAGGATTTGACCAATATTGAGTACAGCTCTGGTGAGATTCGTGTTCTGTCGTCAATATAAATGACTTCTGAAATTCCACCTGTCAGATCTACTAATGCATCACTCAAATGTCCACCAATGAGGGCCTGATAGGATCCATACAATCTGAATTTGCAAAACAGAAATGGCAATGCATTCACTGTTTTATTATACAGTTTCATAATAAGGTAGTGGATTCAGCTAAAGTTGCGATAAAGTCAGGAGTGGTAATTTATGTATCATATCAAAACATATTTAAAAAAAATCCAGGAAGGCTAACCCGATGAACAAATGCCAGACGAAACTGGTTGTGTCAGCAGAAAGGTGCAAATGTCGCAGCTATGCTGTAGTCAGACACAACACAATGACATTACTCAAAGGAATTTTAAAAAAAAAAAAGAAGAAGAAAATACCAAAACATATGATTAAAACATGCACCAACCACACAATATTCAATGATTCTTCTTCACTTCCTCTTGTTACTCTTTCGGGTGTGGAAGGAATATTTAAGGTGATAGTCTCAAAGCAAATAAATTCTGATAAATAAAATAGAATTTCAGGGCCCCATGTCTGTGGGGGGGGGGGGGGTGTGGGGGGGTTGCGCACGCTGACCAGCATGTCCAAAAGGTCAAGTAACTGAGGTTTTGCTGACTCAGATGTGTTGGGACAAATGGCGCTGATACTGCAGCCTATCTGTAAGTAAAAGCAAAAGTAAAGGATCCTTTTCCAGGCCTTAAGGTGTATAGGGCATATAGGGCTAGACCTATTTTTTGTTGACCAATCGACACAAGATGGGTGATATGGTCAGCATTACACCGGCCCCCTCTACTTCTCGGACTGCACCCGGTACCCACTCGAGGTCGGGTCAACCGGGGAGCTAAGGTCATTTTTTTTTTTAAATTCCAGCTCCACCAGGAAGCGAACCCACAAGCCTATCTGTAACCACATCACAATTTGCCAACTGTCATGTAAGGGTAAATGCAGACAAAGGGGAAAAAAGTTGGACAGTCAGTAATAAAAAGTTATGACACAAAAAGGAAACCATTTCTTGAGCATTCAGAGTCAACTGATGACCAGCAACACTCTATTGTTAACTCTTTCATTCCCTAGAAGATATTACATTAATTTCTTTTATCACAAGCTATAAATACAGTTAAGAAATGGACAGACTCTTAAGGAGTCACAATAAACCAGACCAAAACAGATCAGAATCTTTTTTCTCTTTCCACAAAGCAAGAACAAGTTGATCTGTACATACAAGGTCTTACAATAAGTAAGGAGACTAATTACATAAAAAATTAAAATAATCGACAGTGGAAGATATAACCTGTATTTTGTTCAAAGTAAGCCCCTTGTGCATTGTTACAACAAGTGGCACGATCTAACAAAATCTGGAACAACCTCTGTAGTTCTTCTGCTGCTATGGCCCTTAAAGTCCGTGTTACAGCCCTTTGGATGTCATCAATATCGTCAAAGAAGCATCATTTCAACGCCAACTTCAATTTTGAGAATATAAAATAGTCACAGGGAGACTAATCCGGGGGAATACGGTAGATGGTTGAGAACACACACTTGTTTTTAGGGCCAAAAATGCCCGTACAACTACTGCCCTTTGAGCCAGTGCATTGTCATGAAGAAGAAACAAATTGCCAGGTGTTGAATACAAGCCGGCAAGCAACTTTTTTCTTGCCCAAATCTTCCAATAAAATGTTACGAATTGTCTCAGTTTTAACACCAAATTTATCTACCATCATCCTCACAGTCGAACAACGATCTTCTTGTATCTGTTCTTGGAATTTAACAATGAGTTCCTCATTACGAACAGAAATTGGGCGTCCAGGTCTAGTTGCATTAGTAATCTTTTCCACACGACTTTTGAATCGTGAATACCAGCTGAAAATCTGTGCATGAGATAAACAATTAGCTCAATAAACTTGTCGCATCAATTCAACTGTTGCAATGGCGCTTTTTATGAGTTTAAAACAGAATTTAATGTCAGCCTTTTTGCTCCATGCTGATTACCTAACAAAACACCTCTGACTAGGGGGCTTGTTTGTTGTCTGCTTATCGGGCGGCGATGAAAAGTTGCCACATCCTAGACGAAGGTTGCCTTTTTGGATTCCATGCTGTGAATCACAGAAGGCATTTTTGTCTTAGCCATAATAAAACCGGTCTCATTACTTAATTGATTGACCTTGTAGAAGGAAACATCCTTCCAAAAGAGGAAAACTCCACAGATTTGGGAGTAAAATTTGACAAAAGGCTAACCTGTGGCCTCCACACTGAAGACACCCAAAGGAAAGCTACCTTGTGTCTCAGACTTGTGAAAAAAACTTACTGGAACAAACTGGGGTATAGGTGCCAGCACAGTACAACAAGTATACGTAGTATATGTACGACCAAAACTGGCATGGAGCAGACTCCACTGCAGCCAAATGAAACCTATACAAACTGGACACACTACAGAACACTGGTCCCAGAAACATCACTGGAGGTATGAGGAGCACACCAGTCAATGAGCTGAAGGCAATTTCTAGCACTTGAAATGCTGCTGATGTGGGCAGAATGGATCAATGACCGGAGAAACAAGCTGCTGAAAATATTCCATTATGAGTGGTAAAAACAATGCAAAACACCAACAACAACGAATCAGGTGACGTTGTAAAAATCCACCACCAGCATTAGCGTGCCATCTTTTATATTCTGGACACATGGTAAACAAGGACAATGCATTTCTAATTATTTACACTTCGGCCAACCGTAGGTTACTGTGATATGCAGAAGTGTTGGCAATCAGCCAATTTAATCCAGAACTATGCAGACAGAAAGAAATGCTTGTCACTTTGCGGTTACCTTGGTGAAACAGACAATGTGTGAACATAGTTAATTTTGAGTTTCAGTTTGAATGTTTCATTTATTTGCTTCATTTTAATCAACTGTTACTATAGTATGCACCTGACGAGATACAGTGAAATATGCCAGGCACTAAATTGTGCAATCGATTGTTTGTGTCTTTTTTGTGTTCAAATTTACAACAGGGACACATTGCTTTGATTTTCTGAAAATTGTTTTACTTTGTGACTGCATGTTAGTTCTCCAGGCGACTCAGAGGGATCCGCGAGACAACATGGAGAGAGAACTGACACCCTAGCTAAACAGACTCAGAAAACAATCAAATCGTTCTCCAGTGGATCCCGGCTCATTGCAGCATACCAGGAAATGAGTTAGCCGGCAGATTTGGAAAAAAATATAACAGGAGAAAGAAAACACCCAATGCCCATTCATTTTCATTACCAGAAATCAAAACACTAACCAAGGGAAAATACAATGAACTATAGAGAGAACAAACTAAAACTAAACATCCACAAGACCCCATCAGCAGACTTAACAGAAAGCATCATATAACAATTTTCCGCCTATGAACAAGACACTGCAGGCTCAAATATCACATGAATAAAATAAAGATTGTATGGCCCTCACGGTGTGCCTGTCGGACAGGACCACAAGCACCTGAGCACATTCTGCAGACCTGCCTACTCTACCTACAACTATGAAAATACACCTGGCTTCAAGAGCAAAGTGTGCAGAGCAAGCTTTGAGGAATCATTAAGGACTTGATACTGACATGCAAGTCACAGGAGCAACCCACTTGATGGTCTGATCAGAGCATATGAAACTGAACGCAAAGGATAAGATGAAGAAAAGAAATCACAAACAGCTGTACTTGAAAGTAATAACACTTGTGAATGTGTTGAACATAGAGAAACTGTGGGACAGAAGGGGTTAAACTGAAAAGTTGGACATAAAGGGTTAATGCAATGCCTGTCTGTGACAGAAGACAAATCATTCAATTATTTATTTAGTGTGTTGTTTGGGACTGAAAGAGTTAAGTTCTCCTTGTGGGTTCCTAGACCCAAGACCCACTGCCCCCCCTTTCCCAACAAGCAGCTCATTAGAGTCGAATATTCAGGGGCATCCTTTGAAGTTGGAGTACATCTGCCTGAGAGGCAAGGTACCAAGAGTCTGCATACAAATAAGCCAGATCAGCAAAATGAATGAGCACGCAACACGTAGGTTCTGCAACAAAACTGGAAGTGGATGAACACCCACAACTTTCCGCCTGAGTTTACAGCCAGTGAACACAAAGAAGAAGAAAAAAAAAGAGTTAAGTTTTAAAAGCAGAAGTTAAACTCAAAACACAACATAACCAGAAAGCTCAAAGGGGTTAAAATAAAAAATATGTACAAAAACAACCTAATGATTTAACTGGAGTCCTTATCAACAGTTCCATACTGATCTTTTCTGTTTTGTCTGTTGTTAAAGACTGGTCAAAACTTTATGTTGTATTTGTGCCCATATTCTCCATTTCCATCAATGAACTTTCTAGTCACTGCTTGTTTGTGTGTTAGTTACATCTAAATATTAGTTACCTGCAAACACTCCTGATTACACTATCAAAAACTGACCCTATTACTGATACTCTAATTCTTATTTATCACTTCAATGTTAAGATCATGTACAAAGACTGGACAAAGTGTACTACCAACTTACTTGGCATAGGCTTTCTCTAGAAGGCAGGGCCAGAATTCATTTGGGCTGTTCCGATTGCTGGAGTAGATCAACCTCTTGCCATCTGTTGGCAGATAGTCATCAATGACAATCTCTACCCACTTCTCAAACCACCAGAACTTGAATCTGAACATTCCTGAAAAATTGCAAGGTTTCTGAAAATTAAAACACCCCAAAGAAGTCCTGCTGATAACAAAGATGAACACCTAATATTACCTACCATGAGGGATTTTCACAAGCAATTTGTAAGCAGACTACTGTTTGTTCATTTTGACAGTGGTATTAACAACTAGTGAATGTAAAACTATCTGGAACAATGCGTCAGGCAAACAATGCTGGGGTTAGTTCTGCAACAACCTGTAAAGGAAATGCAACTAACTTCTTATTGCAGGCTGGCTCTGCACAACTTGGCGGTGAATGGATGTACGACAAGCTAGATATTGTCAGGGTCCTTTGGGAGGGACTGAACAGTGTGGAGGCCATTACGGTCTGAGGTGAATGGTGCTGCGAGGAGTTAACAGGGGATCTGGCCGACGCTCAACACTTGGGGAAGGATGAGACGGATATACAATCAGACATTTAATGGTACCATCGGAAATGGAACACTTCGCTTGCTACTGAAGATGGGGCGCTTATGGAAATGCCCCAGGTGCTGTGATGTCGATTCTCAATTCAATATTCAACAACATTCAACATTCCAAAGTTTTTTCCCCTTTCTCTTAGACAAAGAAAGTCGGCTTTTGTGGCTTAGAAGTTACGAAGGCGCTCCATATTTGCCTAGAAAAAAAAACAAGGGCAGCTTTAAAAAAACGGCTAGGGTTGGTTCTGTAACATCCTGTAAAGTGTACGCAACTTTTAAGACAAAGAAAGGTGCTGTTACTCACAACAAATTGTCTATTACTGTAAACAATAACGCCTAAATTAGGGGGCCGCTACTGCATAGGGTTGAGTAGAAATTTAGTTGCCTATAATTTACTGACGCTGCAGAACCTGCTCCAGCATGTATTGACTGTTGTGACTTATTTAGGCAAATAAATGTGCGGCACTCTTCCGAATACCGGCCCACTCTAACAGGAATGTTTTGGACAGCAAATAATATGGGGCCGGTATTCGGAAGAGTGCCAAATGTGCTATTGCTTACTTAAACGGTCGACTCTCGATAACAATGTCGACAACGCAAGACGGTCTGCTGCCTAATGGCCTGCAGATGGGATCGAACCCGGCACATCGACATCACGAAGCGCGTTCGCAGCGCCTAAGTATAAGACACAGTTGAGTACCGCCGGAAAAAAAGAGCCCTGTGCACATAATTAGTCATGATAGAAACACTCGGCCATGTAATCAAATAGTTGAGCAGAACAACACAAAGTTGGCCAAGTTTTATGCCGCCTTTTCTGATGAATAAATTGAATAGTCCCCAGCGTTTGTCTGGTAAGTGGCGACAGGAGCAACCTTATGTAGTGAAAGTGCTACTTACATAGTGATGAAATTATAAGCAAACAGATGCAGTTTTGAAAGTAATTATGTAAATACTAAATGGCAATGTATGCTCACCTGTGTACCTGTGCGGTTCAAATCCCTGGTCCAGGGGAACAACTCTCTCAAACAAGTCTTTGCGAGTATTGGCAAGGATTGCCGCCCCTGCTACAAACCAACAGTTGCCTGAAACAGCCATTGATGAAAAATCCTTGAGCGCATAGAAATACGTAGAATGGGAAATAAATTTATAGGTACCTATCGGTCTGTACCCATAAAAGCAGGTAAATGTAGTGATGTTTGGAACCTACACTGGGCAAATACTTCTTAAACTAGAAGCATCGAGACGACATTAGGATGGTAGGAGCACCCCCCCCCCCACCCCTTTCCTCACTCGACAGTTTCTAGACAAAAACTGGGGTCGGTGAGGGGCCATAGACCCCCACAAAAATTGAAGGAGGGAGGATCTCTGCTTCCTTCCCCTCACATAATTTTGTAAAGGTGCTAAGATGCCTCTTTTAGCCATACAAATAAATTCTGTAGTGTCTAAATATTTTATATTATTTAAAGTATATTATTAGCCTCAGCAAACCTAATTGCTTACGCTGGCATCAAATACATAAGACAGACGCCCAGAAGTGTCAACACAAGCAGTACGACACAAGAAATTAAGTTCGTCGTCAATGGAAATAGCAGTTAGAAGATATCATAGTTGCACAGGCAATTAATAGCATAAGGAACCACCAGTTCTCAGGTGACAGGCCACTCACCAGTTTCCGAACCTGCAGCTCACAATACAAACAGTCAGGAACTGTTCAAAAGCATTTTTTTTTTTAAATCCGCAGTTCACAGTATCGTGCAATACACTCAGGTCGGTAGCTGGGCGACGGAATTATATCCTTTTAGTCTACATATAAAAGAAAATGCAACGGCCAACTATTGTCAGCAGCTAAGAATATGCCACGATTAACAATAGTAAATCTGCTTATTTGTCATATTAACCGGAAGGTCGAGTTGTATCGGGTTTCAGTGCCTCGGTCGCCGTCATATGTCCTGTTTATTATCAAATAAGTAAGTTTTAAAAAAAAGTTGAGGATCCTTTCCACGCTTTCATGCGTACTGGGCAAATAGAGCTAGACCTATATTTTACACACCCATCGGCACTCGATGGATAATGTGGTTAACATAACGCCGGCCTTTACTTCCCAGAATTCTACCTGGTACCCTTTCAAGGCTGGGTCGACCTGGAAGTCAAGGTCATTTCTGAAAAAGATAAAAAGTCCTGTGCTTACAAATTGATTGTGAAAATCCCTTATAGTAGGTAATATTAGGTGTTCATCTTTGTTTTCAGCAGGACTTCTTTGGGGTGTTTTAATTTTCAGGACCCGAACCCACGACCCTCCGATTCGCAGGTGAGCGTCTAGTCGCTAGACCACCACGGCTCCCTTATTATCAAATTCTCAGCTCTGAACCTGTCAGCAAACGTGTGTTACCTATCATTCCCTGGTATACATCATGGCGGTTGACATTGTTCACAACAAACTTGGCGTCGGCTGTTATTTCCTGCAAATAAAACAAGCACCCCAAATTATAAATGAAAACAAAACAGACATCCAAAATTACAAATGAAAGTATTTGCATGGCAAGTAGTAACCTAGGAGTGTGAAGTGTCAGGAGTTCACTAGGGCCACTGGCATATATGACATACATGAACAGATACTTTTAAAAATAATTTCTATACATGCGTAATAGGCTGGATGACTACTGTTCAGCAGCTTAACGATTTCTGGTTTTAAAGTGACCAAGAGGCCACAGGAACAGCTCTTAGTCTTAATCAGTATAATTGGGAAAATCTGGCCACTGGGTATAAATAGACAAAGCTCATTCAGTATTCTCCTATTTGGCTGCCGCTCTGTGGTCGGCTCGCTATGGTCAGGCGCCCTGTTTGCCGTTGTTGACTGCACTTGGTCTCAACGCACAGGTGTGTCAGATCGGACCGGCTGAGCGACGCTAGACTGGCTCGTGTTCGCGATAATGGTACGTTTCTTTTCGTTAGATGGTGTTAGAATTGATTTCCATTGTGTATTCTCACTAGGATATAGTTTGATGGCAGGTGGCTATAAGGATTTTGTTGGCATATTGAAGCTTAACGCACATGTTAAATATGTCTCGGTTTTTGCCATTGTTTGGGATAATATCGCTGAGCGTATGGTGTCATTATCATATTTCCTTGTTGGAGATGATCGCTTTAGATTCTGGTAGAGCACGTTGGTTGCTGTTAACGTTATTTGTGGACCACGCTGATGTTATGTTAAGTAAAATAAACAGCTATTTAATGTGATTATAATTCGGTTGCTTGATTTAATTTAGGATCTGTAGTCCGTGGTTCATCTAGGTGTGTGTACCCATGTAGTTAGGTCGACGTCATGTAACTCACTATACAGACATTCATAGTTTGGTCTCAGTGAAATATTCTAGGATCTCTGCGCAAACGAATCCCTGTCTTTTCTTTACTTTACTGTTTTTGTTGTTTAGCGGGGAACTATTACTTTTGTCCTAATTACAATTTTCTCCTTCGTCTCTCCCTTCTTCTGTGTTTTTTCCTCCTTCTTTCTTCCCGCTAGCACACATGGTTAAACATGGCCCTTGGTTTATTTACAAACTTTTGGGGAAGAGAAAGAACACCACCCCCCCCCCCCCCAACTCCCTCCTTTTTTTAGTGTGTGTGTGCCTACAAATAGTTTTCCTGACGTCTCGGATGGTAGTGGGCCTGCACATCCTAAATACAAATTTAAAAAAACCAAAGGCAGTTTTGATGTTGACTGATCTTGTATTTCATTTGCAAATGATTCATTAGAAATGGAACTCCAATACTTGTCCACGTTAATATTACTGATTTTCATCCTGTTTTTCGTTGAACATATGTTTGATTTTCGCCGGACAAGTCAATATTCGTCCTTCCTCCGACGTGGCTAGCGAGTCATCAAAAGAGAGAGAAAAAAAAGATGGCAGGCCAATCCCAACTGCCGAAATTAAGCAATGGCTGTCCACGTAGGCCAAAATGCAGGTTTTCATCAAGAAATAGAACCCAAACATCACTAAAGTTATTCAGTGTATCAATTCATTTGATGGCTATGTGATTTTGGGAACAGAAGAAAACAAAAAGTGCACAGCTTTTTTAAGGAGTGCTAGATAATGGTATGGAAATGCAGATAAATAACATCAAGGAGATCAGTCACCAAAAATGACTTTATCTGACGCCATAATGAAAGATGACTCCCCTACCAAACAATAACTAAATTATTTTCATCCAAAAGATAAATTTCTTTTTAATATCATATTAATGTAGGTCTACAGTATATGTAAGTCATCGAGGTTAGCCAATCTCTGTCACAATAATAAAGCAATAATCAGTACAGTGGTTAATAATATATTAATAATATATAATTAAAATGTATTTGCAATGATTTCCGATATCGATTTTTGAGTGAAATTGTATTATTGTTAGAGTAGATAGTCCAAATTCAGGCTTCGGAACGGATTAAACCGTTTTTACTTAATGCCTTTTGGGGAAAAAACTTGTTTGATATTCGTCCTTTTTAATATTCCTCATGCCTTCAGTGAATGATTAATTATGAATATTGGAGTTCTACAATATTGATTTCATTTTATGTAATTGTTACCGCGAAATGTGTCAAGCAATAAATTGTGCAATCTGTTTTTGTGTCTTGTTTGTTCCTATTTACAACAGGGAACATTGTTTTGAAGAAGAAAAAAACAAGCACATACCTTCGGCCGCTTAAGATGAATAGATTCAGACGGTTGTCCTCCACCACTGAACAACGACTTCACATTTGGAGGGAACTCATGGTCAACGAACAAAGCTCCCTTACTGAGGAGTTCCTTCTTTAAACTGTCAAAATCTTGAGCATTTTCTCTTTGTCGAGACATGTTCTACAGAATTAAAAGTAAAAATAAATCTAAGACATTTTTAGCTGAGTTGAGTTAAGAACCGAAATCGATAGCACTAGGGACATTCCTTTAAGCTCTTAGTCTCCATCTTCAGCAGCCACGGCAGTGATGGCACCACCAGAAGTCTGTATGCCCCGTCTCACCTTTTCCCTGTGCTAAGGAGGACTCTTCCTCGTTTTAGCCCATAGGCCTATTGGGCACATCATACAAGAGTCACATGTTTATAGATCGTCTGGCTGTCTATGGGAGAAATGTAAATATCACATGTGCCGACTTATCTTCCTTAAACTTTTCCTTTTACCTTTTGTTGCCTGGATCGACCTACGAGCATGACATTTTTTTTGAAAATCTCTGATTCTGTGTGGATTTAATACAAAAACATCGCTCTGGTAGACAAATGTGCTAACAACTTTACTTTAACTATTCCCAATACGAAACAAGCAGGCATGAAAAAAAGCCGAATGTAAACTCACCGTTACCTATTTGGCAGCAAGAACAAAACTGTTGTAATTTCAGTTTGTAATGTTGTCTTATTTATTTCAGTTAATAGCTACTGCAAACAGGCCTTTGTATCCCCCGGTGTTATGCGGGGAAAGCCACTAATTGTAATCTTGCAGTTGTAATGTGATCTTCCGCGTCTCAATTTAAATATCTTTAAATGTTGTATTACTAGGTGCGCGTTAAGACTATATCGTGACTTGTAGCCAATCAAAATCCAGGAGTGACAATTAAAGAACCTATAAAATGACTTGCCTAACGTAATAAATAACGAACGGTTATCAGATTGAAAACACCATCAAGCACCGTGACGACTGGAGAAGACTAACATCCTTGTCCACAGCTTGCAATCCACAACACCGTGCATCTACAAGGCATTTTTCACCAGATGTAGTCAATAATGTCGTCTCACAAGTGTACGTGTTGCAGAACTGACCCAATGACTTTGCTATGCACTGCATCGTTCCCTTCGCCTTGGAGATTACCATAAACCCCGAACCATCAGTGAGTTCTTATCCACACACGACTGCAGTTGCACATTGCTTCTTTTGAGTATAATGAAAACTGTAATGCAACTTTAAAAAAATATTGTTTATGTTTTTGCCCATAAATTTTCGAATAGCATTATTTTAGATATATTACCTCAGACATTTATTCAGTCTTGCTTGAGCAGATAGCTGGTGTAATTTAAAACGATAGGGGCCTAGTGGCTTTATATATCTTAGGGCGTTATCCCGTCTAAATCCGGCCCTGGCTGACGAGACAAGTTTTGTGTTGGTTTATTACTGTTCTTTGGCTTCCTGCAAGATGCTCTTGTCTGTCCTTGTCCCTTCCCCTTGCCATTTTTGCAGTCTGGTCAGGGTTGCAAATTCACTATCATCATTTGCTTCTCGCAGACGGCATACTCCCCATAGAACAGGCAGTACATCATTTAGTCTATTGCTCGTCTGCTCCCCACAGTAAGTAGCCGTACCTGCAAGTCTATCAGCTTATTCATGTCCACTTACAGCTGTACTCCTCACACAGAAACTAATCTTTTCAGTCACCCCAGTCTATCTATAATAAGACTGAAGCAGGTATAGAGGTATACTTGCTTTGCATGATAAAATATACGAGAAGCAGCACCTGCGACCAACAGCCAACAAAGGTGTCCGTACTGGTATCGTCAAACGTATTAGACGAGCACATATGGAGGTGTCCTTGCTAGTAATATAAAGGCGGGAAGATCAGGGCTTCTATAGGGGAGCGGAGCAACTATGGGGTGACCCGTTTGTTATAAAGCTGAAATTAAGATTACTAGATTACCAGATTTCTATGGGCGAATGAATACTTGTTTGATCTGTGAAGAGACTACAGCCCCTATAAAAGTCTCTATGTGCAATTAAAGTGATCGTATGCAAAGTACAAACTAATTTCTACTTGTTTGTATATCACGTGTGAAGGCTATTAAAGTTATTTTAATTAAACTACCTGAGTATGTAATACCAAGCGTAGTAAATAAGAATGAAAACAGCTAACTTCTTTATGTGGAATAGTATATGCCTTTGTACTTGCCATTGTCCCAGAATGTACTGTCGTCTGCCAAATATGTTATAGAAAACAACCAAGTATGTTATAGAAAACAACCAAGTATGTTACAGAAAAAACAAAGTATGTTATAGAAAACAACCAGGTATGTTATAGAAAACAACCAAGTATGTTATAGAAAACAACCAAGTAGGTTATAGAAAAAAAAAAAGCGCACAAAAATATTGATTCGCCTGTGTTTTGGAGTTGTAGAGGCGCGTAACGACACCGACAGTTGTGCAGACTAAAGCTTAACTACGGGTGTGGGGAGGGTGGGTGGGGGTGGTTTCCTATGTCAAACAGGTCTAAGGACAGTGATCAAAGAGAGATGGAAATAGGTTGTCGTGTAGATAAATAGGGCAGACTTCTTTTTTCCTCGACTTTGTCTTCTTTCTTTTTTCTTTCTTCTTCCTTTTCTCTTTTTAATTCTTTCTTGTTCCTTCGTTCTTCTACTTTTTTATTTTCTTCCTTGTTTTTTTTTTTTTTTTCATCATTCTTTCTCCTTATTACTTATGTCTTCGTTCCTTCTTCCTTCCTTTCTTTCTTTCTTTCTTTCTTTCTTTCTTTCTTTCTTTCTTTCTTTCTTTCTTTCTTTCTTTCTTTCTTTCTTTCTTTCTTTCTTTCTTTCTTTCTTTCTTTCTTTCTTTCTTTCTTTCTTTCTTTCTTTCTTTCTTTCTTTCTTTCTTTCCTTATTTTTCTTCTTCTTTTTCTTCTTCTTCTTCCTCTTCTTTTTTTTCTTCGTCTTCTTCTTCTTCTTCTTCTTCTTCTTATTCTTCTTCTTCTTCTTCTTCTTCTTCTTCTTCTTATTATTATTATTATTATTATTATTATTATTATTATTATTATTATTATTATTATTATTATTATTGTATACCGGCTGTAAATCCAGTCGAAAAGTTCTATTGTTCGTCAACATCTTGACTTTGGTCTTGTTCCAGAATTTGAGTTTTGATAGTTTTCATTAGTTTTCCAAGTTAATATCTCATCATAGAGTTCTAAAGAAATCTGGCCAAACTAGGTTTAACAGAGCTCTAGATTTGAGGAAACAGTGAACTAATCTTTGGTTATGGTGGTAACGTTACTGATTGACAATCATCATTATCATCATCAGGTGCCTTGCCGACTGGCGGGGGCGATCATGCCTCTCCATAATCCGCGATCTCCTGCAGCATGTATCAGTTCGTGTGCCGACACACCTCCATGCCATGCAACAAGACTGTCAAGCATCTTCTCTCGTTGTCTTCCTCTATCCCTCCTTCCACAGATCTTTCCAGTGGTCATTCTAAGCATTCTTCTGTAAAACCACATCTCTGAGGCCTCTAAAAATTGTTATTGATTGACAATACGTAAGTGAAATCAATACAGGCTAACTAATCACAAATACATAGCGTCAGTGAGGGGAAATTCATAGTACTGATGGAAGTAGATAAAGAAACAGATATTATAGGACACGCTAGACAGCACAACAAGTGAAAGTTGCCGCGACACCAGGACTGGAAACTACAGTTCCGACACCAGCAGCATCTGGCCATAGAAATAAGTGTACTTGCACATACGATCAGCTATGTCGACTACCATTAGCAAGTGAATATGGCAGTTTCTAGAGATTTCCACAGTTGTATTTCTTCTTCTTTCTGTGTCTAATAATTACACAAGCGAACATACAGTATAAAAAAATTTCGTCTAAATAAGATCTAGCTGTAATTTTCAGTTTAGGTATCGAATCTGAAATCATTGATAGTGGATAAGGAGCGCATTCTACGTTACGAAGTGGCTAAACCGTTTGCCTGGAGCTCTCAATGTTGTGAAATATCACGTTCGGTTCACGAGTGCAGATATATTATTTAGGAGATATCTAGGGGTTGTACTTGGAGCTGTGAGGATTGTACTTTCTGTGACCCTCTTGGCAGGCAGACCCTCTGTACAGAGACATTTGGCCAGAAAGAAAAACCTTGGTACAGAGATGTCGATCCTCTAATTTTTAATCACATTTTAACAATTGAAATCCTATAGTAACACAGTGTGTTCACATATTGTTACCTTATCTGTTCTTTAGTCGGCTCTGTGGCTAAGTCTATGTGAACGCTTCCTAATGCCGGGATGCCGGGTTCGATCCCAGCTGCGAGCCATGCGCCTTGCGTTGGTTTCGACAGTGGTATCAAGAAAGTCGACCGTCCAGAAAGCAATGGCAAACTACTGGACGTAAATTTGCCTAGAAAAACTACACAAAAGCCAGGGGCCGTTGAGGTTGGTTCTGCAACGTTCTGTCAAGGATACGCAACCAACCTTGATCTGTTCTTTATTTTGACTGCGCGAATAACAGGTGATTACAGATAAGAGACAAGACTTCATTGCACTGGGAGTTTATCCTATCGCTCTGTTTCTTCCGCATCGCGGGTGGTCTAATGAGGAGAGAGCCTCGCACAAAGCACTGTATGTATCGCCCCAGCAATGATCCCCTGATATCTCCCAAAAAATGCACATATATTTTGACTAACGTTGTCCGGAAACAAGCTTGTGACTTTGGATCAGGCTGTAAATGCCAAGACCTTTTCTCCACCAGGAAGCCGCCGTGGTGTAGTAGCTAGACGCCCACCTACAGATCCGAAGGTTGTCGGTTCAAATCCAGACGGCGCTGGCCGATTTTTCAATAATGATCTTGGCTCCCAGCGTTAAAAAGGTGCCATGCCAAATTCGAAGGAAGTAAAAGCGTGATGCTGACCACATCACCCACAGAGAGCCGGTTGCGATGATGTATAAAATACAGGTCTAGCCCTATATGCCCGATAAGACTTTAGGCGTGAAAAGGGTCCTGTACTTTACTATTACGCACCCCTTGCCGTGTGAAATGGCTGAGCCTGAAGAAGAAATGAGACAACTGTTTAGAACGTTTTACATTTGCCTGTGTCAGTATGACTGTCTTGTCACTGCTGACTTCATGAGACAGCCAACAATCAAGTAGGTCACGACCGCCTCGTGCACACACTGTAATCTCGTTTCTAATTTCACTTCAGTGATAAAGAAAAATGTAAAACGATAACTGAGTATTTCATAATATGCACGATTAAACACTGAAACAGTTCTCTGGGTTTTTTTTATATCCGCTGTCTTCGGAAACTATACTCCCGTTGTTAATGATAACATTTGTAATCCGCATCTTTCAGATGATAGTTGTATTTTAAAAGACACAATTATTATCCTAGGGCTAGACTAGCGAGACGATTGTCGTGTAATTAAGTGTGATTAAATTTAGAGGCATTAAAGACAAACTGCACATGAGTTGATTCAAGAATCAACATCACAGCACTCGGGGCATTCTTATAAGCGCTCCGTACTCATCTTCAGCAGCCAAGGCAGAGTTCCAATACCAATGATGCCAAAAGCAGTCTGATTATATGTCCGTCTTGCCATTCCTCTGAGCGTAGAGTATCGGCCTGATCCCCTCGTCACTCTATCATTCTCATTAGACTGTGATGACTCATTATTTGATACAAACTGTACACGTGCTGTGATAAAGCCTTAACCACCTCTGCCTTATCATGCATCAGTATTCCACCAAGCTGTGCAGAACCATCCCATCTGTCCATAACCTGGGGAAGAGATCTGGATTCTAGACAATGCCTCGGCATGCTAAGTAAGTTACAATCACGATGTGTGTGTTTGTCGTGTTCTCTAGCCAGCAGAAAGCACATGAATGAGCATGGTAAAGGAAATAAAATAGCAAAAAATGTATATTATTGCACAATTAAACATGGTTTAATCTCATTAAGCCCTTCCCTGACCTGGAAATTATTCGGGTCTTAGCCGAATGTTTTGTGTGTGTGTGTGTGTGTGTGTGTGTGTGTGTGTGTGTGATCTCCCCTGACCCATACAGAACACGAACATAGCAAAATATATCCTAACAGGGCCTCAGTCACATGCGAATAACGGACTTCCGGCGACTACCGCCATCGTCAAGTGTATCTCCCACGCCGCTACGCGTGGCGTGGAGCGGAGCTAAACTAGATGGCTGGGACTCACGAGCAAATAAAATGAAGGAAGCTGCAGGAGATGCGGTAGCTGCTGATCGTGGTAGATACTCTCAACGATGGCGGTAGTCGCTGAAAGTGGGCAATTTAAGTCTCCGGAAGACCGCTATTGACATGTGACTGAGGCCCTGTTAGGGTAATTTTCGGCCTCGATAATTTGGGACCGTTATTCGGAGGATAGCCCTGGGTTCTTTCGTAATGTATTCCCCCCCCCCCCCCCCGATAACGTCACATGGTAGTCCAACATTTTAGAGGGTGGTAAAAATGGGTTTCCCGGCTTTCTGATGCTTTTAACTACCCCCAAAAATCTATAACTGACCTTAAACCCAACCCACCTGCGTCCCACGAGAGAGTGCAGCCTAGGTCCCACGACTGCATGCAGCCTATCTACCACCTCCTGAAATATTAGACTGTCCTGTGACCTGTGGATATACCCTTTTTTGGGTAGGATATTAAGAACGCACCCAATTCTGAATATAATCTCATCGGAAAACACGTAGCCGGCACACAGTATTTGCATGGTCTCTCACTTCTCTTTCCATACTTGGCGTCCGCTAAGAAGGTTAATATAGCCACAAACGCATTTAGTTACGGTGTTTAAAGTCTATCCGCTTCTTCTTCTTCTTCTTCTGCGTTCGACATCAGTCCTGCTAAACATTGAGTCCCGTCTGGGTCACAAATAGGATTGTGCGTTTAAGGTCGCCACCGGTCCCCCATAGCTTCTCTTTCAATGTGGCTCCCTTGGGCCAGATCCACAGTCTTTGCTGGGAGAGGTAAGGGCAGTACTGTAGTATGTGCCCAGGGGTCTGTCTTTCTGCTCCACAATCACAGGCAGCAGATTCTTTTATGCCTCTCCTGTACAGGTGTGCTCGAAGACCACAGTGTCCAGTCCGAAGTCTAAAAATTGTTGTTTGTTCTTTCCAGTTGAGTTTGTTTATGCTGTCACTCTCTGGTCTGTAATCTCCATTCTGCCTTCTCCACTCCCGTTTGAAAGACTGCTTTAGCGCTGTTTTGGTTTCCTTGTAACTGTGTGGTGGATGAGATTGTGGAAGATTACTCCCAGCTTTTGCAAACTCATCTGCTCTCTCATTTCCTTGAATACCACAGTGGGCTGGTATCCACTGCAAGACCAGTTCTGCTTCCTTGGAGAGTAAGCCAATGTTGGTGCTTAGATCTGCAATTAGTCTATCCGCATTTCGCAGCTGGATATGACAAGACAGAGTCGTCATGCCCAGTAGTATGTTCTCGCTTCTTGTGCAAGATCAGCGTTTTTCTAGCATGCCATATATACACAAAATAAAGCCCCTGTTTGGATTTAAGATAAAAATCCGCTGCTTTAGCCTTTACAGTCTCTGTGTCGCCGTCTCTCAATTGTGGTTGGAGTCTTTCCGTTTGTCTAGATCAGTGTTCTCCAACCTGGGGGCGCGTCCTATATGAAGATGTGAGATAGTTTCGGAAAACGGGGAGGTGGGAGGCGGCATATGAGAAAGAAAAAAAAAAACAACCGTTGGAGACCACTGGTTTCGACATAGCTATTCTGTGCCTACATCTTAATCTAGCCATAAACTGGCTAACTTAGCAACTATCCGCCCAGCAGACGCCACCGACAGACAAGCTTTCTGTTTCCCGACAGAGAAGAGTTCCCAGTGTTAAGTTTAGGGTCAGTCTGTCAGTTCTTTTCACCATTTAATTAGTCAGCAAATTCTCCAGCAATGTCTACCGCAGGCAAAGTAAGTGACAGACGTGAGAAGTTCATGCTCATATACTAATAACTAGTTGGTAGCAGTGGCGTCGTTAATACCGTCTACTACATTATGTTATGATCTCTCTTTTTGTGATGACATGTCATGAGGTTCGCACTCTGAACTGTGCCGGGTTATCTTCTCCACGATGAACATTCTTCTATCACAGGGACTGGTGGTCCAGGACACCACTAAACAATGACGAGTTACAATGACAGGTGTATAAGTTCCCTCACATGATGAGTATCCACGTCTTCCTGTTCCAATAGCACCATTAATGAAATTAATCAGTCAGTCGGGTGCCGTCTCCACAATGAATTTTGAATTATTTAGTAAATAATTTACTTGAGTGGATCTGATCTACCTCCTGGTTGATGCTAACTGTCTTTTATCTTGGTAGAAAACTATCTCTTGATGTTGTCCTCCCATTTTTGTCGTTGTCTACCTCTTCCTCTCTTGCCTTCGACGTATAATACTGTTTGTGCAGTCTCAAGGGCTCCGCCTCTGTTTATGTGAATTACGTGTAACACAATAGAACTGACCAATCAAATCTTTTTCTTAATAAATGTTTGTTGGTACGTTGTATTCTAGACACAGCATTACAACTTGTTTATGATTGATGTTATGCCACATATGTTTGGTTATTATACATTTCTATAAACTGTGGTGACATTTAAACAGTTTGAGACACATTCTGTCCACAATCCATGGTTGTGGATTTCAAGCTGCATCACAGACATGGCTAATGAAGACAGCCTTTAAAAAAACGTTTTAGGAGTTCTTAGTTAGTCATGTATCTGACCACACTACTTTCCATAGCAAGGAGATTTCATAATTTAAAGGTGACAGTACAACAGTACCTATAGCTTTTGATTGTAATTTTTTCTAGAGCATCCTTCTTTCTTTCTGCTTATTTATATGAGTGTTGATCACTACATTATCTGTTTGTTTATGTACGTATGGCCTCAAAGGTTCCCCTCTATTAATTTATGATTTTTGTATAAGTGTGTTATCTCCTACTGTGGCTGAAATATAGGGTCGCCATGCATCCTCATTTTTGGGGACACATCTTCACTTCACGAGTAAATCTTAGCATCTACAAACAATTTTGGACATTCATAGATTTGTCGGCAGTTTTACAAATCAAGACAAAATTAACATTTTATGTTTACATTGAAAACTTTAGCAGTAGTGAGAGGTACTCTGAAATCGTAAGGATAGCATGGTTCTTCTTTGCTATTCCAGCACACAATGCTTTGGTAAAAAGACTATTTACTTTAATCTACGCCCAGTGGCCCAGTAATACAAATCATCTTAGTGTGGATTAAGTCAGGTCTGTTTCACTTATAAAATATAATTTTAAACATTTCACATGCAGGCAATTTTCTGAACATATGATGTACCAGAAAGACATTCTAAAAAGAGCAGATCGTCAGAAAAATATACATTGAACATAATTTAAATTTAATTTAATGTTACGAAAAGTATCCTCATTTAGGAAGAACAAAATAGGGCAACCCTAAATTGTTTTTTGTTTTTTATTTATTTCACTAACTTTTTTAATTCACAATCCTTAATCTATTTGATTGTGTTTATTTCCATGAAATAAGACCTTTTCTTCTGTATATCCACATTTTCAGAACTCAATTCAAAATTCAGTTCTTTTTCTTCTTCTTATCTTTCACCGGCTGTAAACTTTAGCAAGAATCTCTGGTTGTTTGATCATCTCTGGATTTTTGTCTTGTTTCAAAACCTGAGTGTTGCTTGCACATCCATTTTACATATTTAACTTATTTGTTTGAGGACTGTTGGTTCTTTGCCTCTCAGACAGATTCACTCTGATTCTCAAGGAAACCCCCAATTAGTTGACTGTTACAACATGCTTTTTGAGGAGGCAGTTGGCCTTTTCTGGATGTTGCTTGTTCATTGTCCTGATTTCAGGACTGACACATAACAGCGTTCAATAATGGTGGACAAATAGCAAGTTGGTTGACATGACCATGTAAGTATGGATATGGACATGGACACTGTCCGTGACAGACTTGATTGATGCAGCATCAGTGTATCAGTCTATATCAGAGCATGGTGGTTTAACACAGAAATAGAAAACACAAACAGAGGAGGAGATTTAACAATGATCCTGACTCAACACTATAGCTTGAGCATGAAAAAGAACAATCCATTGCAAAAAATAACTTATACTCAGAGTGGTTGAGGAACCTTAAATTTCATACTAAAAAACTGAGGGACAGCTTCTTTTAAAATGAAACTGCACAGTCTGGTCTAAGCTAATTCACATCATCTTATATTTTAATTCAGAGTTCTTGTCATAAAATATTCCCACTGTTAACCAAGCCATCTTGGGCACTATAATCCACGGCTGAGCCATCATAATTCACTGACATCATTCTCCCACTCATTCATCTTGCCAAGACACTGTTGGAATTGTCTTCTATATGTTTTTCCAGCTTCTGGTCCTCATAACCAAGGGATGTATTTAATTATTGTTTTTTACTGTGTTCTATCAACAGCCTATTACCTGTCGAGCTGCCGTTGCCTGGGAAGCCAAGAAACCTCTGACCATCGAAACAATAGAAGTAGCACCACCTAAAGCTGGAGAAGTCAGAATTCAGGTATGTTCAAGCTTCGTCTTGTTAGTTGACTCAGTGATATCAAATTTTGGGAATTCATAAGATTGTTTCCTGAAACTGGTGTTTGTGTGTATGTGAACAGACAGAAAAACCATACAGAGAGATCCTCTAAGAATGAGTTAGACCTCATCAGTTTTGACAAATAAACTGACCCACATAAAGAAACAAGGTTAGTTGCGTATCCTTTTACAGGAGGTTGCAGAACCAACCCAACAGCCCCTGGCTGTTGGGTGGTTTTTCTAGGCAAATTTACGTCCAGTATTTTGCCAGTGCTTTCTGGACGGTCGGCTTTCTTGATACCACTGTCGAAACCAACGCAAGGTGCATGGCCGGCAGCTGGGATCGAACCCGGCATTACGAAGCATTCGCATCCACTTAGCCACAGAGCCGACATGCAGAGAAACATCCACACAAAATATGTGGGAATATTAGTCATCCACACACACACAATTTGAGAGTCTGCAAATTCTCAACGACAGCAGCATACATTTAAAACACAGGATCCTTGCTTCTGTAGACCTTACATAGTATATGCACATGTGAAGATATGTTGTAATAAGGATACTCTTTGTCTCAGCTTTGCAAATCCATTTGTGTATCTTTGTCTGCAGGTTGTTTTCAAATATATAAGCCATCCCCCCAACTCATTTTGAGTCATTTCTCGCCTTGGGTCTCTTAAAAAAGGTTTTAAATTGTTAACAAGTGACGTATTTTATTACTGTTTGCCTTTTAGATCCATATTCTGATATTTTGGATGTGGTTAAATTGAGGGGTACAAGCTTTAAGACTAAGGAATACACCAAGAGCTTAGCATCTATTAGAACATATACTGGGAAGTTCTGTTACAAGTATATCTGGATGAGAATTCACTAAAAATGTTTTCCATAACAGTCACATGTTTATGTTGAGGCCAGGCACTAATGTTGAGCTCTGGGAGATATCAGTGGATCAAGAGGCGAATAAAAGATGCTGGCATTGGATAGGACACACATTGAGAAAACCTGAGAACAATGTAACTAGACTGTCTTTGCACTGGAACCCACATAGGCATAGACATTTTTTAAAAAAGTTAGTTGCGTATCCTTTACAGGATGTTGCAGAACCAACTCCATTAATTTTTTGGTTGTTACGATTTTTCTAGGCAAATTTTATGTCCAGTAGTTTGCCATTGATTTCTGGATGGTCGGCTTCTCGATACCACTGTTGAAACCAGCTCAAACCCTGAAGCTGAGATCGAACCCTGCACCTCAGCATTACAGAGTTTGTTCGCAACGCCCAAGTAACAGACGCCGAAATAAGTACAGACCAAAAAACACATGGAGAAGGAAGCTAGAGAGTGTAGTTAAAAGATGGGGGTGGACATGGGTTGAGCTGCATATAATGGTAAAGAATATAACGATTTGGCGTATTTTGTTAAGTATGTCATATATAACAGTTACATGTTTATATTAAGACCAAGGATTATGTTAAAGTATAAATTTCATCTGAAGACAAAAATTGAATGTGGTGATGTTTGTTTCAGATTCTGGCAACTGGTGTTTGCCACACTGATGCTTACACATTAGAAGGTCATGACCCCGAGGGTGTCTTTCCAGTGGTCCTAGGGCATGAAGGAGGTGGTATTGTGGAGAGTGTTGGCGAGGGTGTGACATCTGTGGCTCCTGGTAAGTGCATTCTACAAGATTGATTTTAACAATTTTGAAACAGCCGTCCAGTCTTTAGTTTTTTATTAAGAGTCAACTGTCTAACTGACCGTTACGTTTTATGATACTTCCTTTCGCCTACTCTTTTGGTTAGCTGTTTGATATCATAGGGTTAAAGTTGAGGGAATTGACTTCGTTGCACAGGGTTTTTCCCATATGGCTTGGTCTCTCTCTGCAGAAAAGGCTGGCCACCTGCTGAGAGCATGGCACAGATCTTGAAATCCTAGCTGTGCTGACAATCCTCAGAGGTCTGCATAAAAACTGCATTGCTGAACTGAATGACGCAGCCATACAACAAACCTATGATTTTCAGAGCACGAGGCAATACACAGTTACATTACTGAGGAGACCCCTAAATTAGGTCCATTCTTGTAGATTTGACCAGTGGGTACTACTTTGAAAGCACTATGCAGAGTGTGCAGTATATGGATGCTGACAATCTCCGTTGCATTAATAATATTTAAAAGTAGGGTTGTCAGCTGTTGAGCAT
Source organism: Candidula unifasciata (assembly GCA_905116865.2). Classification (NCBI taxonomy): domain Eukaryota; kingdom Metazoa; phylum Mollusca; class Gastropoda; order Stylommatophora; family Geomitridae; genus Candidula; species Candidula unifasciata. The sequence goes on from CAJHNH020001023.1 coordinate 126,639, forward strand.
GATAAAAAGAAGAAATTATTTATTTATTTATTGTAACATTGGGAAGTCCAACGAAAGGAGATATATGCACACAAACATGCAAGAAAACATTCCAGCTGAATTCTATAGTAAATAAGTAAGGAATTCTTTTTTTTTTTTTTGAGACTGTGGCTTAGAAGTCAGAAAATGTGTTTAACAGTTTTGTATTCAAAGATTTGATATGGTATGGAAGATTTTAAAAAGAAAAGGCTGTTTTCAAAGTTTTCAGTCAGTAGTACAAGAGTCACACTGTGAAAGAAGTGTGTACTCATCATGTAATGTACCCAGTGACAACAGTGGTACACTGTAGCCAACTTTCATTTGTTAAATGGCACATCATGTTTTTTTAAATGTGTTTACACCTTTATTTAATTCCATATTTTTTTCATTCATGAAGTTGTTTCCGGACATGAGTGACAGATTTGTGATTGTCATATCTCTCATATTTCAACAGACATAAGATATGCGGTTTTCACATTTTAGTTCCCTAGCTAAGATTTCTTGTTTTATGCCTGTGTCCATTGGCTGAAATAAGTACTTTTATATGTGTGCGTGTGTGTATTTCTTCCTCTATGGAGGTTCCCAGTTAGATATTGTTTGTTTACCAAAATCATAGGTAGGCCTTGCCCATTGCAGTTTGCCAGTATGCATAGTTTGTGTCCTTTAATAGTTCATTCACCATCAGACTCATATGAGAATTGGAGCATAGGATCCCCCCTAACTTTCTATAATTATCTGGTTATCACCCACTGTAGGAGACCATGTTATCCCACTATACACGCCGCAGTGCTATGACTGCAAGTTCTGTAAGCACCCAAGAACCAATCTCTGCCAGCGCATTCGGTGAGTATCTATCTGTAGTTTTGGTGTTTTTTCTCCACGACATTACTGGCCCTTACTCTCACAGACCTGCAGTACACACCTGGCTGGTGTAGCCATTTAGGGCGCATTCATTATAACATCTTTGGAGGTTGAACAGTATATATCTGGGATCTGCCTTGTTGCTCTGCCATCCAGATTGAGATCTTTTTTAAATCTCAACATGGTATGATGAAACTTTTGGTAGCAGCCAGAAGCAAACAAACCGATTGTTTGATAACACCATTAAGATTTGTTCTAAAATGAGTGTTTCCCTTGTAAAAAGAAATTTAAATTTTTTTTTTTAATTTTAATTTTTTTATTGTAAAGAAATTTCTTTTCACCTATACCAGACGTTTTGCACTGTAAACTTATTTTGTTGTTGTTGTTAAGAAGCATCTCATTCTATAACTATAAATTTGAAATGTTTGAAATGTCTGTGATACAGACATTTTCAGCATCACATATTTATGCCCTTATGTGGTTGTGGTTTCTGACTAATTTAGTCCTGTCTTACTGCCTCTGTATGTTGCTTTCCGTTATTCTCTGTGGTGTTTCTAATTGTCTTATGTTTGGATCTATCCATGAGATCCTCCGCATTTTAAAAATTATTTTTTAAAAGTTTCTCAAATTGTCCAGAACTTGTTTATTTGGCTGGGGGGAGACCGGATTCACAGCGCCCCTAACAAGCATGCCGTAAGAGAAAACTAATTAGATGTCACAACCAAGCTGTAAATCACAAGATGGCTTACTGCTCTTTTTTATGGTAAAAGCAGAAGAAGAAGTTAATTGTGTTCATCCAATGTCTGTGCTTTCCAAAATATGTGAGTGACTGTCCACAAGTACAACACAAAGGATTTATTTCCATAAAATATCTTGTACATTCTTTAGTGTGAGGATTTTTAAAATATTTTTCTTAGAGTGCTCGCTTTTCAGTCAAAGTTCTGATTTAAGTGTCTGTGTTATATGAGATATCTGCTGCTGCAGCACAGCAATATATATAGGCATGTAATTCAGACCTTTGTCATTGTTCTTCCACACTGTAGAGTAGATATGTGTTGTGTCGTTTTTTCTGTGATATGTTTACTTTGAGACTTTAGATCTACCATTGGGTTCCTGGTTCCCAGTTTTGGGGACAAAATAATAGACCCAGTGGCTTTTAACAAGCTCGTCATAAAAGCTTACTAAGGGTTTGCTAAGTCTGATGTGTTGGGCTGAAAGATGCAGATGTGGCAGCCTAGCTGTAAACCACAACACAATGTGCCAGCTGCCCTTTTCAGGGCAGACACAGAAGAAGAGACTAGAGGTACCAGAGTGGTATTTGTTTAAATGTTATATTGGTAGTTCTGCTTTAGTGGCTTGTTACATTCTAAGTATGTGAGGTGGCTTCTAAGGACACTGTTTTGTAGAATTATGGAGTGCCTGACAGTATTGTATCTAACTATTATCTAGTGCCACTCAGGGCCAGGGTCTGATGCCTGATGGAACCAGACGTTTCACCTGCAAGGGTCAGGAACTGTTCCACTTTATGGGCTGCAGCACATTCTCCGAGTACACAGTGTGCGCTGAGATCTCAGTGGCCAAGGTGAGGCATTAGCGTTGTTTGTTTAATTTGGCAGCAAGATTCAGCTTTTGTTACAAGTATTTTCTTGAAAGGAAAACTAAGTACTAAAGAATTTTATGTCTGGGGTTACTAGGGTTGTTAAAAAAGGTAAAGTTAGAAGATGTGAACCAGCGTCATTGCACACGGTTATAAAACATAAGTGCTCTGCCACCAGTACGGACAGCTGATAAGAAGATGTCCGCCTGTGTCGCAGTCCACATGTAACTCAGTAGCTACAGCAACGTTCCTTCATTTACCCCAGAGTGTCACTTCTGGTACCCATTACCTAGAGGCTGGGTGAACCCCGGGAACTGCCCGGTTTCAAACACCGACTATAGCTGCAGCGAGTCGCAGCTGGATTTGAAAGCGAGCCTCCTATTGACTGCCCTAAGAAGCAGTAAGAAGGGTTGGCATTAAACTGGCTGTCCTCCAGGGCTGACCTTATTTGGGAGTGGGGGTGGGGGGTGGGTAGACCCATTGCCTTTTATCTAGATGTAACATTAATGTGCCTCCAGACCTTACCTTCTGGAACAAGAACAAAATCCAGAAGTAGATGAACAACCAGAACATTCCACCTGAGTTTACAGCTGGTGAACGCTAAGAAGAAGAAGTAGAACTTGATGCTACTTAAAATTTACGTTAAAATATTGTTGCTTTTTTTCCATTGCATTCAGTCTTACTTACATTCATTTAGAAATTCCACGTTTTATTGGTAAAAGTGTAGTTAGTGGTCAGTAATAGTGAAATTTTTTGCTACCATTCCTTCACACTTCATGTAAACCTCTTTGAATTTCCCAGGTTGACCCCACGGCTCCCTTGGATAAAGTATGCCTACTTGGTTGTGGTATATCTACTGGATATGGTGCTGCCATCAACACAGCCAAGGTAAGGCTCATTTATCTCCTGTTACTTGGCAAAACCGAATCAATATGGGCTACAGTTAAAGATTAAAGTTGAGAGGATTGACTTTATTGCATCAGATTTTATTCCTTATAGCTTATTCTCTCTCTGCACAACAGCGAGCCATCTGCCAAGAGTGTTGCACAAAGCACTAACACTGTAGTTCTGACCACTAACACAGTAGCATGGGCTGCAAACATTAGCTCTGGCAACGATCACCATGTCTCCACAAAAATTGCACTTGTGAACAGAACGATGCAACCATGAAGCGAACCTATAACCTTCAGAGTGTGAGGCATATCGCTGACAACTTGGCCACGGAAGGACCCCACCTTCCCCAAGTATATTCTGAATTTAACATTACATGCTAAATAAGAGGGTATCTCACAATGAAAAGGAAAGGAAACAAATTTCACATGAAGTCACTGAACTGATGTTGTAGAATAGACAGCAAAGAGCTAAAGCTGAATACCTCCATAAATGATAGGACTCATGAAGCTAAACCTCCAGGTTTCAGTGCCTGTTCTTAACAAAGAATACTTTAGACAAGAACACAGACCTAATTCACGATTATAGGGATTTTTTTTAAACATATGAGCCATGTTCGTCCATGCCAGTAGGCAACTACAGCAGTATGGTATTCAGCTTAAATGTAATAACTGAAGATAATTAAAGGGTTCCTACATAATCTTTATCTTCTGAGAACTGAAATAGCCTAAAGAAATTGTAATGATGCTATAAATAGGGATAACGTCAGGGGATGACTGGCATAATTGAGTAAGTCCCTGAAAGCATGGGTTTCATGGAGATATGGTGAAACAACAAGAGAGAGTGAGTCACGTGTGAATGAGAGATCTGGGGGATTGAGAATCCGGTGGTCATTCGGTGACTGGGCCCCAGACTGGAAGGATGTGCAACTGAATCTGAGAAGATGAATCCAGAATGAAGAGAGCACGTGGATCTGAATCAGAGTTGAATGAATGATCGTGAAGGGCAGCTGTTGTGTTACACTGTTTGATTGTTGAGCCAGCCGTGAATATGCCAGTGTCCATCGTCTGAAGCATGTCTGGAGCATTAATGCGTGAGCAAGGTGAGATTGCCTGAATGGTGTAAGTTGATTCTACTGTTTGATTCGTGTCTTGTGCTACAGTGATAATAAACTCGTGAAATGTGTCAGCTGGTGTTAACCGTCGTTTGAATTCGTGTGACCGTGGAGAGAAATGCTTTCTGGTTAGATTGAGCTGTGACCTAACCTCTAGACAACAGAGTCAGTGTTGAATCTGCACTAGAGAGATCAAGTGTGGAGGAGACACGAGTGCATTCATTACAGAAATGTCAAAAGGGAGCACAATTTTTGTTGTGTGGAATGTCCTAACTGAAAATAACTGGGACAAAGACAATATCTGAAACATGAAGAAAATATTTTTCATAAAGCTGGTAATATTGTACATAAGGGGACATTAGTCATTTGTGTTAAGGTTTAATATATATATTGTGAGTTCACTTTTGAGTGAACTGATGTTTTCTTTTTTTTTAAATTGTTTTTCAAGTTGTTGCTGTTTTCTGTTAGTTAAACTAGTTGTATGTGATACTGCAAAACTCTATGACGTGTCCATTGGCAGGTAAGAGGCACCCTCCATAACCTCCTCCACCTGCTGCCTTGCAGAATAAGTCTATTGAGACAAAGATTATTGTAGTCAAACATTACACAAGCCAGTGGAAAACACAGTGAAACCACTATTGTATTTGCTTATGGAAAATCAAGCCTGTACATGAAATGAACTCGGAAATCACCCATGCCACTCTGCAAGACATGATGATAATGATGTTTTCTCTTAGTGATTCTTTTCATGAAGTGTTACAGCTGCAGTCAGCTAGTGGTCTATGTTTTCTCGTGTGTGTTAGGTAACACCTGGCTCAGTGTGTGGAGTCTGGGGCCTGGGAGCTGTAGGGCTGGCTGTCATCATGGGCTGCAAGACGGCTGGGGCATCCAAGATCTTTGGCATTGATATCAACCCAGACAAGTTTGAATGTGGTGGGTGAGGCTTTTTACTTGTTCTATGTTGAATTATTGATTTTATTGTTGTTGAGTTATTGATTGGATTATTGATTTATTTTTGTTATTGATTTCCTGTGTGGGAAATAGACCCACCCCCCCCCCCCCCCCCCCCTCCCCCCTTTCTCCCCAACAAACATGTCATAAAATGGTTGTTTCATTTGAACTAGGGTTGTTTCATTTGAACTAGGGTTGTTTCATTTGAACTAGGGTTGTTTCATTTGAACTAGGGTTGTTTCATTTGAACTAGGGTTGTTTTATTTGAACTAGGGTTGTTTCATTTGAACTAGGGTTGTTTCATTTGAACTAGGGTTGTTTCGTTTGAACTAGGGTTGTTTCATTTGAACTAGGGTTGTTTCATTTGCACTAGGGTTGTTTCATTTGAACTAGGGTTGTTTCATTTGAACTAGGATTGTTTCATTTGAACTAGGGTTGTTTCATTTGAACTAGGGTTGTTTCATTTGCACTAGGGTTGTTTCATTTGAACTAGGGTTGTTTCATTTGAACTATGGTTGTTTCATTTGCACTAGGGTTGTTTCATTTGAACTAGGGTTGTTTCATTTGAACTAGGGTTGTTTCATTTGAACTAGGGTTGTTTCATTTGAACTAAGGTTGTTTCATTTGAACTAGGGTTGTTTCATTTGAACTAGGGTTGTTTCATTTCAACTAGGGTTGTTTCATTTGAACTAGGGTTGTTTCATTTGAAGTTAGAATGCATCTGCCTGAGAGTTGAAGAACCAGCAGTCTGCATACAAATAAGTCAGACCTGTAAAACAGATGTGCATGGAAAGAAGTAGGCTAAGTTTTTGGTAAGCGCTGCTGTCTTCTTGTAGTGTTTTCCCCATCCTTTTTGCTGTGTTTGCCCATGCTGACCTTCACGGATCCATCTGGGTAGATTATGATGTTCTTCGGGGTGTGAATGCTGATCTGTCAGTGCCCTTACCTCTGTATCTACGGCTGCGGGAGTCTGATCTCAGCAGTATTTTCCTAGTGAGATGACAACCTTAGAGATGCCATGCATGTCTGCTGGTGTATTCGTCCATTCTTTTTCGTGACTGATCACGTCTAGGTCACATATCTGCTGGATTAAATCTTCAGCCTTGGCCATCCAGGAGCCGCCTCTTTTGAGGTGCTTTCTTTTTGTGTCATGTATAGCTTTATGCAGTGAGTGGTTAGCATCTGCCGATACTCTCATGGACGCCTTGATCTGTGCAACTTTGTATCTGTTAGCGATCATGGGCAAACCCGGCTTATCGGCATGGCGTGGCATGAGCTGTCTTTTATGCCGCAGAGTATGAGTCTTGTGGCCTCATTTTGTGCTCAGTTGTCTTTCTAGCTGGGTTTTGCTGACAGTGAGAAAACCCAGACCATAGTCAGTGATGTTTAACACAAGCTCTTGGTAGAGAAGGAAAAGTAGGCATTGTTCAACATCGGCTGCTGCTGACACCTTGAGTGCTGTCATACCTTTCCTGGCTCTAAGTATCACGTTGTCTACATAATACTTGTGCGACAAACGTCAGTCAAATGGCATGCCTAGCTATTTCATTGTGTCCATTCTCTCGATGTCCACACCACACATGCTTACGACTGGCATTGGTATACTAACAATGTGGGTATTCATAGACAACCATTTTAATTTGACGTGTTCACATGTGCTCTCCATTCCTGATGTGGTCAACTGGTCAGAATGCAATAAAATCCACCAGTACTTTAAGTGCACTTTATAAGAAGAGCAGGCTACAAGGCAAGAGAGACACACATCAAGAAAAATAAGGGTAGAGGGTGTAAAGGAGACACTACAGAAATGCATTACGACATTAACACAAGCTACACCTCAATCAAGGGACAGGAGACTACTCCTAACTCCTCTCTGTGGTGCTTTGCAGCGTAAGCATTAGGACAGAGGATTGACTTGATTATGTGGAGGTAATGAGTTGTTAGTGGTACCTGCCGGGTGCTTGCCTAGCCACCAGAAGGTTTAGGATCTACCACTTTACTTATAGAATGCCAACTGAGCTATACAAATATAGATCAAGCATTGTAGGCTTAATGTGTCAGAGGATGAAAAAGGGCTCTGCTTTTATTGATTTGATGTCTATTACATTTTATGACTTTGGAAGCTGCAATAACACAGTGGCTAGATTGCTTGCCTGCTGGCCATGTGTTTATGTGTTTGAATCTGTTTTCAAGCATTGATCTGACCAATTATCTGAAGTAGTCCCAGTCTGAAATGGATGCCAGAAAGTTTTTCTGGGAAACAAAGATGACTTATACGATACGACATCACCCATCAAGTACTTCTTCTTCTTCTGCCTTTCTATCCCCCCAATGGAGCATAGGCCCTCAACCAACTCACGCCAAGTCGTTCTATCCTTCGCCATTGCATGGAGCTCTCCCCATGTCCTCCCCATCTTTCTAACTTTATTCTCCAGCTCTCTTCTCCATGTGTTTTTTGGCCTTCCTTTATTCCTATGCCCCTATGGGTTATTCCAGGTGCCAGTTCTGGAGGTTTTCTAGCTGAGAGGAGGTACATCAACGATCCGGACTCCTTACGGCTTTCTCCACACCGTGTCATACTTCTTCTATTTGAAGAGCCTCCCCTCATCTTGGTTGGCTGGATTTTACTTGCTTCTCTTTTTGACTTATCCATGGTTGGTTGGTTTTTGTGGCTATTGTTTTTACAGGATGAGGTAGCCAACCTCAAGCCCAACCCTACCCTTAGTCGCCTCTTACGACATGCCTGGTAGGGTGCAGTGTCACTATTCTTTGCTTCCCGTGAGGCCCCGGTGACACACGGGCGATTAAACATCAAGTACTAATTTATCTGTAAACATCTGTTACTAGCAAAATAAAACTTGTTTTTTCCCCTCAAGTTTTGGGGGTTATGTTAGTAGTTTTATTTACTAGCATGAGCTGTTTGTAGCTACTTGTGGTAACAAACCCTTACCATCTACAGCTCGTGGCTTTGGTGCGACAGACTTCATCAACCCTAAGGATTACCCCAGCAAGACCATACAGGAAGTTGTTCAGGAGAAGACTGATGGAGGCTTTGACTACACTTTTGAATGCATTGGAAATGTTAACACCATGGTAAAGTCAAGAATATACATGCTGTAGTCATTGTTGCTTAGTTTTGTAATCTGTACCTATTTAACAGTGACACAGGCTTTCCCAATTGTAAAAATAAAAGAGATTGAAAAGATGAGTCAAATAACATAAGCTTCTTGGCTTTTCATTTTATATATGGTTTAAAAAAAATTATAATGACACTGAAAAGAAAAGTATAACAGATTACTACAAAACTAAGTGCACAGTTTCCAAGCTGCTTGATGCCCCCCCCCCCCCCCCCCCCCACCACCACCACCAGGAAGGTGAAAAACCCCGAGGCATTAAGTGAACATGTTTCACAATCTTCAAAGTACCCTGGTTTGATCTGAGGCAGACCAATTTAGAAAAAGACAGTTTTTGTGGTCTTACTTATTTATGGTTGAAATCTAGGCAGTGATATTTGCACCTTTCAGTTAAACATCTCCAGTTTCGGCAACCTCCTAATTTTACAAAATACTGTTAAGGAGCAGGGAGTTTATTCCTATTATCCCTGCAAAAGGGGGACCAGAACCAACATGGGAAGTATATAATGTGCATCTGCTGAGATCCCATAAAATATGCAATCTGTTGTTTGTCTTCATTGTTCACATTTTCCCATGCAAGTTCCAGGGCTCTATTTTGGAGGACACAGGATAAACCCACTGGCCTCTTAACAAGCATTTTGTCAGAGGAAACTATTCAGGGGTGTTTTCTTAAGAGTAGAGGCGCATCTGCCTGTGGCAAGGAACCAACAGTCTGCATACAAAAAAGCCAGATCTGTAAAATAGGTGCACATGCAGAACTCAAGTTCAGGATCAAGACCAAAGTCCAGAAGTGGACAAACAACCAGAACTTTCTGCTAAAATTTACACCCGGATGAATACTAAAGAGAAGAAGTCTGTTGTTTAGATTGACAAAGGAAAACATAGCTCTGAATTCATGGAGATATTTGTCTGTTGTCTGGCAGAGAGATGCTCTTGAGTGTTGCCACACACAAAAAAACATTCCTCTGAATTCATGTTGATACTTCTCTTGGTGTCTGTCACCTGGTAGAGAGATGCTCTTGAGTGTTGCCCCAAAGGAAAATATTGCTCTGAATTCATGTTGATACTTGTATTGTGTATGTCACCTGGTAGAGAGATGCTCTTGAGTGTTACCCCAAAGGAAAATATTGCTCTGAATTCATGTTGATACTTGTCTTGTGTCTGTCACCTGGTAGAGAGATGCTCTTGAGTGTTGCCACAAAGGAAAACATTGCTCTGAATTCATGTTGATACTTCTCTTGTGTCTGTCACCTGGTAGAGAGATGCTCTTGAGTGTTGCCCCCAAAGGAAAACATTGCTCTGAATTCATGTTGATACTTGTCTTGTGTCTGTCACCTGGTAGAGAGATGCTCTTAAGTGTTGCCACAAAGGAAAACATTGCTCTGAATTCATGTTGATACTTGTCTTGTGTCTGTCACCTGGTAGAGAGATGCTCTTGAGTGTTGCCACAAAGGAAAACATTGCTCTGAATTCATGTTGATACTTGTCTTGTGTCTGTCACCTGGTAGAGAGATGCTCTTGAGTGTTGCCACAAAGGAAAACATTGCTCTGAATTCATGTTGATACTTGTCTTGTGTCTGTCACCTGGTAGAGAGATGCTCTTGAGTGTTGCCACAAAGGATGGGGAGAGTCTACCATAATTGGTGTAGCAGCTGCTGGTCAGGAGATTCGAACTCGTCCCTTCCAGTTGGTGACTGGTCGTGTGTGGCGAGGCTCTGCTTTTGGAGGTTTGTATATGTGAGAAGATGGAAGTGTGATGGGAAGAAAATGTAAAGGAATACTCAGAAAAAAAAAGATGTAGGAATAAACAAAAACAACAAATCAATGAAGACTTGGCATTACTGCACTCAGGACATTCCCATACACACTCTGTCTCCTTTATCTATAGCCAGCAAAGTGTTCCCCTGTTATGTTATGTTATCACTGTAAACATCACTGCACATTGGGCTCTGCCATTTGTGCTCAGTCCTCAGCTAATCGTGCCAGTTGCAACCTGATTAAAAATTCTGTCTGTGCCCCTCTCCCCCCCCCCCCCCCCCAACCTCGAAATTCATATTATAGGTATTGTAATATGAACATAATGTGCTTTTTAATAAAATACATGTGTGTTCTGAAAAAAATTAGAGTTTGGAAGGGCCGACTGTAAGATGGGCCTCTGTGCCCAATTTGTGTTGCCCTTTGAAAATAATGTTTGTTTGTTGTTGCCCTTGGGTTGGATAGCAACCAGAACTTCTGCTCACACCCGCTGAATCAGAAAGGGGAGGTGGAAAGAAGGGGGTGGGGGTGTAAAAAAAATCCAGATCAAAAACAGAAAGATTGAAATATTTTATTTAAGAAACAGTTGTACAAAAGTATATATATATATATATATATATATATATATATATATATATATATATATATATATATATATATATATATATATATATATATATATATATATATATATATATATATAGAGAGAGAGAGAGAGAGAGAGAGATGTTATGTTGAATGGTTATTCCTAGGCCATATGATTAACACTGTAAGAAAGAGATAGTGTTCTTTGATTGTGGGATGAGAAAAGAGGTATTGGAGAATATTGTGATGACTGGAAAAATCAACATTATAAGAGAGAGAGGCAGACAAAGAAAGATAATGCTTGATGGCATGGTGGAATTAATACAAAATATAAAGGATCTAAACCTGTGGAGAGACATGAGCTCCTATGCTGCCTAGGAGGGCACATGATAATGATGATATCCTTAACAATAAGGTAAAAGAAGAGACTGTCTCTAGACAATGGTTGTGAAAAAAAACATTAACAGGCAACAAAAGTAAACACAATTAACTCCTTATGGAAGCAATTATTTCTGTATGATGTTATAGAAAGACAGAAAGGTGCTGCCAGTCATCATGGTGTAATGGTTCTGTTTCAGGCTGGAAGAGCAGGGACTCTGTGCCAAAGCTTGTCGAGGCTTACTTGAAGAAGGAATTGAAAGTTGATGAGTTTGTGTCTTACAATCTGCCTCTTGACCAGATCAATGAAGCATTCCACTACATGCATACTGGACAAAGGTCAGTGAAGTTGTCTTTTAATATGAATGATGCAGGTTGTCGTTAGGTTCACTGGATGTCACAATAGTTAAAGGCAGGATTTGACAAATTTTCAGGGTTTATTTTCACACTGTTAAATTTCTTTAGGAAGCATAATAGTGCATTGGTTAGCACACCTGTCCTATGGTCCAGTATTCATTTGTTCAAATCTTCAAAGCAGGTAGAGGGTTGAAGATTGGAAACTCTGCTTTGCCCATGTGGACAGGCTCGCTGGAATGCTCAGCATGTGTTACAGTCATGCTGTCTGCGTGCGGTGGAGAGATCCACGGTTTGACTTAAATTTGTATCCCAGTGAAGAAGAGCTGTAGGGATCATTGGAAGACATGCGTTGCATTAAAGCTTTCGTAGGGGAAGGCGGCCTCTTATCTGAAAACCTTTGGCATAGGATGAGGCGGAGTGAAAAAAAAATAACATGGCTGCCAGGTAAACCAGTCTACAAATATATGGGCTCTCGGTATATACCAAAAATACCTCAAGGTGTAGACATTTAGTTGCATCTGTGTCTTGTTGCTGTCTCTTGTAAACATACCCTATCATTGCTCAATAAAAGTATTGAGTCAGAAACAACAGCCAGTCCTTTACATTTTACATACATAATTTCTTAATTTTTCGACTTCTTACTTGTAATGTTGAGTTTCTTCTCCTTCATCATTGGTCATCTGAGTGACGTAATTGTTTTGTGTCTGTTGAGGTAAAAAGGTAAAGTAAAGTCGGGAGACGTGAACCAGCGTCATTGCACACGGTTATAAACCATAAGTGCTCTGCCACCAAATAAGAATTGTCCGCCTGTGTCGCCGTTCGCGCATAACTCAGTAGCTACAGCAACATTCCTCCATTTACCCCAGAGTGTCAACTCTGATACCCATTTCCTAGAGGCTGGGTGAACCCCGGGAGCCGCCTGGTTTCGAACACCGACCGTGGGCTGCAGCGAGTGGCAGCTAGATTTGAAAGCGAGCCTCTTATCGACTGCGGGGTCTGTTGAGGATACCACTGCAGTGTTGTGCCTTTTGGCCGACAGATTTGACTTTGGAAGGCATTTGGTTGTGCCTGTTAACAGTGTAGCTATAATATTGGCACCTTTTTGGCTGACACGTCTGACTTTCTAAAGATTTCTGGTCTAGGCTAGCCTTCCTGGTGAAGATGAGGATAATTTCTTGTCATTAAAATTTGTTGATTGACTAAACTTGGCTGGCGGTGTGAATTTACAGTTTAGAGATTTTACGCCTGCCACCAACTCAGAGAGATATCAAAATACTAATACTTTATCTTTTGCATTCATCCAAAGATGTACAAATTTTGTGCTTGTTTGTAAATGGCTGCAATATTTGTGCCTTTCGGCCACCACATCTGACTTCTGCAGTCATTTGTTGCCTCGGTCAACATCCCTGAAAAATCAATATAAATGGCAAGAGGAGTTTTCGTAGCACCGGGAAATCTGTCAGAGTCAAAGGAAATTAGGACTAATACTAAACTTAAAATATTTAAATATTTAACTCTAATGTCAAATCCGTACTACTTTGTGGAGCAGAAAAATGGAAAACATCAAAAACAGTTACTTTATAAACTACAAAGACTGAGCAACTCAGGCTTGCTCAGAATATAGGGAATTAAATAGTATGATAGAATCACTGATTTATAACTTTCGGAGAGAACTACAATTCCGGTGAATGAAGAGGTGAAGAAAAAATGCTGGTATTAGATAGGACAGGCATTGAGAAAAACTTAAAAACAGTATTACTAAAAGGGCTTACACTGGAATCTACAGGGGAATAGAAATACTGAAAATAAAAACACAGAGAGGAATGAGAAAGGGAATTTAGAAAGATGGGGAAGACATAGGGCGAACTGCATGCAATAGCAAAAGATAAGACAGCCTGGTGTGGGTTGGTTGACAGCCTGGCATGGGTTGGTTGACAGCCTGGCATGGGTTGGTTGACAGCCTGGTGTGGGTTGGTTGACAGCCTGGCATGGGTTGGTTGACAGCCTGGTGTGGGTTGGTTGACAGTTTGGCATGGGTTGGTTGACAGCCTGGTGTGGGTTGGTTGACAGCCTGGCATGGGTTGGTTGACAGCCTGGTGTGGGTTGGTTGACAGTTTGGCATGTTTGGTTGAGGCCCCATTAGGGATAAAGAGCAGAAGAATACTTTTGGCACCAAATGAGGCCCATAGAACTCATTTTTTGTTTCATGTGGAAAACATTTGATGCCTGTGATGTCATGTGGTATGCAACATCACACATTTTTACATCTCCAGTTTTGTTTCTGTTCATGATTCAAGTTTTGTTTCTGTTCATGATTTAAGGTTATAAAAAATGGTAAATGTTGAGAGGATTGATTTAATAGTACTGGGGTTTACTCCATGTGGCTCAGTCTCTCCACAGAGCAGTTGGTCAAGAGTGCCACACAAAACATGAACTACATGGTTCCAGAGACAGTCCCCAAGGATCACGGACCAAAAAACAAATACAAAATATTTACACTTGTGCAGTGACAGGGTTTTAAACTTAATCACAACCTCTAGAGCCCAAGGCAATCAACTGAACAACTTGGGCGTATTGGGTTTCCCATCTTACCTTTATAAAACTACCAGTCTATCCAGCATTTTCCTTTTCTGATATTCTCCTCCTCACACGCCCTCAATCTTCCAAATTGTTAGACTTGTTTTACCATATACTTTTATGACCCATCTTATGTTAAACTATTAATAATAATTGTGTGTCTTTGTTTCTCATCTCTCCAGCATCCGATCAGTCATCCTATATGGAGACTAGAATTAAAGTCTCCTTGGGCGATACCAGTTCAGCATGTGCACATGGTTAAACCAGTCTTCATTACTTATTTCCATGTTTGTTTTGTGTCATGTTCTGTTTCTCATCTCTCCAGCATCCGATCAGTCATCCTATATGGAGACTAGAATTGAAGTCTCCTTGGGCGATACCAGTTCAGCATGTGCACATGGTTAAACCAGTCTTCATTACTTATTTCCATGTCTGTTTTGTGTCATGTTCTGTTTCTCATCTCTCCAGCATCCGATCAGTCATCCTATATGGAGACTAGAATTAAAAGTCTCCTTGGGCGATACCAGTTCAGCATGTGCACATGGTTAAACCAGTCTTCATTACTTATTTCCATGTTTGTTTTGTGTCATGTTCTGTTTCTCATCTCTCCAGCATCCGATCAGTCATCCTATATGGAGACTAGAATTGAAGTCTCCTTGGGCGATACCAGTTCAGCATGTGCACATGGTTAAACCAGTCTTCATTACTTATTTCCATGTCTGTTTTTGTGTCATGTTCTGTTTCTCATCTCTCCAGCATCCGATCAGTCATCCTATATGGAGACTAGAATTGAAGTCTCCTTGGGCGATACCAGTTCAGCATGTGCACATGGGTTAAACCAGTCTTCATTACTTATTTCCATGTCTGTTTTGTGTCATGTTCTGTTTTCTCATCTCTCCAGCATCCGATCAGTCATCCTATATGGAGACTAGAATTGAAGTCTCCTTGGGCGATACCAGTTCAGCATGTGCACATGGTTAAACCAGTCTTCATTACTTATTTCCATGTTTGTTTTTTGTGTCATGTTCTGTTTCTCATCTCTCCAGCATCCGATCAGTCATCCTATATGGAGACTAGAATTAAAGTCTCCTTGGGCGATACCAGTTCAGCATGTGCACATGGTTAAACCAGTCTTCATTACTTATTTCCATGTTTGTTTTGTGTCATGTTCTGTTTCTCATCTCTCCAGCATCCGATCAGTCATCCTATATGGAGACTAGAATTGAAGTCTCCTTGGGCGATACCAGTTCAGCATGTGCACATGGTTAAACCAGTCTTCATTACTTATTTCCATGTCTGTTTTGTGTCATGTTCTGTTTCTCATCTCTCCAGCATCCGATCAGTCATCCTATATGGAGACTAGAATTGAAGTCTCCTTGGGCGATACCAGTTCAGCATGTGCACATGGTTAAACCAGTCTTCATTACTTATTTCCATGTCTGTTTTGTGTCATGTTCTGTTTCTCATCTCTCCAGCATCCGATCAGTCATCCTATATGGAGACTAGAATTGAAGTCTCCTTGGGCGATACCAGTTCAGCATGTGCACATGGTTAAACCAGTCTTCATTACTTATTTCCATGTTTGTTTTGTGTCATGTTCTGTTTCTCATCTCTCCAGCATCCGATCAGTCATCCTATATGGAGACTAGAATTAAAGTCTCCTTGGGCGATACCAGTTCAGCATGTGCACATGGTTAAACCAGTCTTCATTACTTATTTCCATGTTTGTTTTGTGTCATGTTCTGTTTCTCATCTCTCCAGCATCCGATCAGTCATCCTATATGGAGACTAGAATTGAAGTCTCCTTGGGCGATACCAGTTCAGCATGTGCACATGGTTAAACCAGTCTTCATTACTTATTTCCATGTCTGTTTTGTGTCATGTTCTGTTTCTCATCTCTCCAGCATCCGATCAGTCATCCTATATGGAGACTAGAATTGAAGTCTCCTTGGGCGATACCAGTTCAGCATGTGCACATGGTTAAACCAGTCTTCATTACTTATTTCCATGTCTGTTTTGTGTCATGTTCTGTTTCTCATCTCTCCAGCATCCGATCAGTCATCCTATATGGAGACTAGAATTGAAGTCTCCTTGGGCGATACCAGTTTCAGCATGTGCACATGGTTAAACCAGTCTTCATTACTTATTTCCATGTCTGTTTTGTGTCATGTTCTGTTTCTCATCTCTCCAGCATCCGATCAGTCATCCTATATGGAGACTAGAATTGAAGTCTCCTTGGGCGATACCAGTTCAGCATGTGCACATGGTTAAACCAGTCTTCATTACTTATTTCCATGTCTGTTTTGTGTCATGTTCTGTTTCTCATCTCTCCAGCATCCGATCAGTCATCCTATATGGAGACTAGAATTGAAGTCTCCTTGGGCGATACCAGTTCAGCATGTGCACATGGTTAAACCAGTCTTCATTACTTATTTCCATGTCTGTTTTGTGTCATGTTCTGTTTCTCATCTCTCCAGCATCCAATCAGTCATCCTATATGGAGACTAGAATTGAAGTCTCCTTGGGCGATACCAGTTCAGCATGTGCACATGGTTAAACCAGTCTTCATTACTTATTTCCATGTTTGTTTTGTGTCATGTTCTGTTTCTCATCTCTCCAGCATCCGATCAGTCATCCTATATGGAGACTAGAATTGAAGTCTCCTTGGGCGATACCAGTTCAGCATGTGCACATGGTTAAACCAGTCTTCATTACTTATTTCCATGTTTGTTTTGTGTCATGTTCTGTTTCTCATCTCTCCAGCATCCGATCAGTCATCCTATATGGAGACTAGAATTGAAGTCTCCTTGGGCGATACCTGTTCAGCATGTGCACATGGTTAAACCAGTCTTCATTACTTATTTCCATGTCTGTTTTGTGTCATGTTCTGTTTCTCATCTCTCCAGCATCCGATCAGTCATCCTATATGGAGACTAGAATTAAAGTCTCCTTGGGCAATACCTGTTCAGCATGTGCACATGGTTAAACCAGTCTTCATTACTTATTTCCATGTTTGTTTTGTGTCATGTTCTGTTTCTCATCTCTCCAGCATCCGATCAGTCATCCTATATGGAGACTAGAATTAAAGTCTCCTTGGGCGATACCTGTTCAGCATGTGCACATGGTTAAACCAGTCTTCATTACTTATTTCCATGTCTGTTTTGTGTCATGTTCTGTTTCTCATCTCTCCAGCATCCGATCAGTCATCCTATATGGAGACTAGAATTAAAGTCTCCTTGGGCGATACCTGTTCAGCATGTGCACATGGTTAAACCAGTTTCATTACTTATTTCCATGTCTGTTTTGTGTCATGTTCTGTTTCTCATCTCTCCAGCATCCGATCAGTCATCCTATATGGAGACTAGAATTAAAGTCTCCTTGGGAGATACCTGTTCAGCATGTGCACATGGTTAAACCAGTCTTCATTACTTATTTCCATGTTTGTTTTGTGTCATGTTCTGTATTGACAGTGTATGTTACTACCAGTGCTGTATGGTAGAAGTAACAGATATTTGTGAAACATATTAACCAGTATGCGTGACCTGTTATCCCGTATACACTGTACTCACTGTAGTCGGTATGTTTTTCAAGTTGATTATGGTCAGTCTGGACAAAGTGTACCTAATATTAGTCAGGTTAATTATTGATCACCCTGGACATAGTGACCCTAGAAAAAGTATTCTGAATGTATTGCTTCCTTCCCATGTGGATTCTGGGGCCCACTGGGGAACGGGGAAGGGGGAGGAAATAGACCAACTGCCCCTTAGACCATCATAAAATGTGACTAACTAATGTTTTGCTGAAATTGGATATGTTGGGCCAAAAGGCACAGATACTGCAGCCTAGCTGTAAATCATGAAGCAAAGTGCTAACCACCCATTCAAGGATGAACGCAAAAGAAGAAGAGGTCCTACTTACTTATAGTCTCCATCTGTGGCTGAGGAGTAATGACTGCAGTTTCATAATTTTGAAATTCCCAGATTCTGTTGCAGGTGATTTGACAGCATATTGCTTTCTGTTAATTCAAACCCTAGCACAAGCTTCAGTATTTCAGCAAGCAGTGGCAAACTATTAAATATAAAATTGCCTAGTAAAATCACAAACAGCCAACAGAAGCTGAGGCTGACTGTGACATCCTGTAAAAGGATATACAGCTCACTTACTTAAGGTAGACAGGGTACTCACTTTGTATATTCATTCTGGTGGTTAAACAAGTCAACACCTCTGGCCCTACTTAAATTATATGTCTCTTCCTAAACACTCGTGATTTCTTTGACATGTTTGTGCCTTAATATGTGATTCTCCGGGCAGTTGAAAGAATGTTCATGAAAGCTCTCTTGACTGACTACCACCTTATGCTGTGCTGCTCTAAAGGTTTGCGCTGCTTTAAAAGTATGCGCTGCTCTAAAGGTTTGCGGTGCTCTAAAGGTTGTCAAAAAGAGAGAGCAAAGATGCTGGACTGAATTCCATTTGTGATATCAAATAGACTGAGAGTCCTACGTGACATATATTGGCACAACAGAACCTTGATGATGATGATTCCTCTTTAACTGCCTCTAGCAAAATATTTTAGCTTCACAGATTTCACAACGAATCCTTTAACTGCCACAGCAAAACTGTGGACGTCAGAAACTTATTGATGAATGATTCATTTAATTCTGATCACTGGAGTCATTTCAGTTTGATTTCACACTGTCACATGATGTACACTGATTTCTGTTTATTATTTGTTTGAGATATGGATTTCACTCTGTGAATTATGCTTTAGTTTTTGTTGTTCTTGTCTTTGTTGATTGAACTTAATGTATTTCTTGGCAGTAATTGGCCACATCAAGTTACTGCCTGATAATTTCTGATGATCATTGTGTGTTTGCAGTATAACATCTTTATTTTATTATATTTGTAATGATCACTCATCATTGCAGATGTCAAGATAATTCTGTTATGGTGTTATCTCATTATATTTGAATATCTTGTAATCATTCTCTCTCATTGCTTAAGTCAGTCACTCCAAAGACCGAGGTGAAGCCAGATCAGAATCCTCCGATGTCTCATTGTTTAAGTCAGTCACTCCAAAGACCGAGGTGAAGCCAGATCAGAATCCTCCGATGTCTCATTGTTTAAGTCAGTCACTCCAAAGACCGAGGTGAAGCCAGATCAGAATCCTCCAATGTCTCATTGTTTAAGTCAGTCACTCCAAAGACCGAGGTGAAGCCAGATCAGAATCCTCCGATGTCTCATTGTTTAAGTCAGTCACTCCAAAGACCGAGGTGAAGCCAGATCAGAATCCTCCGATGTCTCATTGTTTAAGCCAGTCACTCCAAAGACCGAGGTGAAACCAGATCCGATTCCTTCACTGTCTCTAATTCTCACTAGCTTCTCTTAATCTCAGATCAGTTCTCTTGATTTACTTTAGTAGTGTAGTATTTTTATAATGGCATCCTAGTTCTATTCAAATTTTTTTTATTTGTATTTTTTTTTTTGTAATAGACCTCTTTGTCACATTCTAAACCAGTGTAACCGACCTCCTTGTCACATTCTGACTAAACCAGAGTAACAGACCTCCTTATCACATTCTGACTAAACCAGTGTAACCAACTTCCTTGTCACATTCTGACTAAACCAGTGTAACTGACCTCCTTGTCATGTTCTGACTAAACCAGTGAAACCAACCTCCTTGTCACATTCTGACTAAACCAGTGTAACCTTTTAGTTTGATATTTACTAGGTGTTAAAAGCCCCCACCCTTTGTCCAGTGTTGTTCGTTTGATTGCTTATCTATCCTGCTATTTCTCTATTTCTTTGCAATCTATAAAACTGTCACATTTAACTCTTTGAGTCCCAGAGGGTTTAGCATCACAGGCCCAAGGAGTATTTAAAGGAGACCTCAAATCAGCACATCAAACATTCATTGAACTTCTAGGTAGAAATCTATGAACGTATAATGTGTTCCTTGAGACTCAAAGAGTTAGGAAGCTTCTAAATGATTTGCATCTCTGTTGATCACTCAGGCTATGAAAACAATATTAAATGATTATTTAGGCTTCTCTAATCACCCTTGATCACATCAGTGTTCTTTTAATGATCCAATGAAGCCTGTATGTGTTGATAAATGAATTGCTCATAATCTTCCTATGAATGACTTGTTTACTGGTTGCCTGTTTTTCACTTGTTACATGTAATAGAGTGTTCATGTCATATTGATAAGCAGAGACTCACATAAATATGTGGAAAAACACAGTCTCTTCTTTGTTATAATTTGTTTATTCTGTGTGTGTAGATCTGAACAACTCACCAATTGTATCATAACAGACAGCTAAAATGGTTTTGCCTAGGGATAGCTACTCCATGCTGTAGAAAACCGTTTCTCCAAAATTACACCTATCAAAGCTCTTAGTAGTTTGTACATACTGACACAACCCTGTACACGGCAGTTCACTTGCAGTTTGGTCTTATCCCCTGTGAAAGTTGTAATAATGACCAGCATGGCCTGCCATTTGTGTGGTCTTATCCCCTGTGAAAGTTGTAATAATGACCAGCATGGCCTGCCATTCGTGTGGTCTTATCCCCCGTGAAAGTTGTAATAATGACCAGCATGGCCTGCCATTCGTGTGGTCTTATCCCCCGTGAAAGTTGTAATAATGACCAGCATGGCCTGCCATTCGTGTGGTCTTATCCCCTGTGAAAGTTGTAATAATGACCAGCATGGCCTGCCATTCGTGTGGTCTTATCCCCTGTAAAAGTTGTAATAATGACCAGCATGGCCTGCCATTCGTGTGGTCTTATCCCCTGTGAAAGTTGTAATAATGACCAGCATGGCCTGCCATTCGTGTGGTCTTATCCCCTGTGAAAGTTGTAATAATGACCAGCATGGCCTGCCATTCGTGTGGTCTTATCCCCCGTGAAAGTTGTAATAATGACCAGCATGGCCTGCCATTCGTGTGGTCTTATCCCCCGTAAAAGTTGTAATAATGACCAGCATGGCCTGCCATTCGTGTGGTCTTATCCCCTGTAAAAGTTGTAATAATGACCAGCATGGCCTGCCATTCGTGTGGTCTTATCCCCCGTGAAAGTTGTAATAATGACCAGCATGGCCTGCCATTCGTGTGGTCTTATCCCCCGTGAAAGTTGTAATAATGACCAGCATGGCCTGCCATTTGTGTGGTCTTATCCCCCGTGAAAGTTGTAATAATGACCAGCATGGCCTGCCATTCGTGTGGTCTTATCCCCTGTGAAAGTTGTAATAATGACCAGCATGGCCTGCCATTCGTGTGGTCTTATCCCCTGTTTAAGTTGTAATAATGACCAGCATGGCCTGCCATTCGTGTGGTCTTATCCCCTGTGAAAGTTGTAATAATGACCAGCATGGCCTGCCATTCGTGTGGTCTTATCCCCCGTGAAAGTTGTAATAATGACCAGCATGGCCTGCCATTCGTGTGGTCTTATCCCCCGTGAAAGTTGTAATAATGACCAGCATGGCCTGCCATTCGTGTGGTCTTATCCCCTGTGAAAGTTGTAATAATGACCAGCATGGCCTGCCATTCGTGTGGTCTTATCCCCTGTAAAAGTTGTAATAATGACCAGCATGGCCTGCCATTCGTGTGGTCTTATTCCCCGTGAAAGTTGTAATAATGACCAGCATGGCCTGCCATTCGTGTGGTCTTATCCCCCGTGAAAGTTGTAATAATGACCAGCATGGCCTGCCATTCGTGTGGTCTTATCCCCCGTGAAAGTTGTAATAATGACCAGCATGGCCTGCCATTCGTGTGGTCTTATCCCCCGTGAAAGTTGTAATAAGGACCAGCATGGCCTGCCATTCGTGTGGTCTTATCCCCCGTGAAAGTTGTAATAATGACCAGTATGGCCTGCCATTTGTGTGGTCTTATCCCCTGTGAAAGTTGTAATAATGACCAGCATGGCCTGCCATTTGTGTGGTCTTATCCCCTGTGAAAGTTGTAATAATGACCAGCATGGCCTGCCATTCGTGTGGTCTTATCCCCTGTGAAAGTTGTAATAATGACCAGCATGGCCTGCCATTCGTGTGGTCTTATCCCCTGTGAAAGTTGTAATAATGACCAGCATGGCCTGCCATTCGTGTGGTCTTATCCCCTGTGAAAGTTGTAATAATGACCAGCATGGCCTGCCATTCGTGTGGTCTTATCCCCTGTGAAAGTTGTAATAATGACCAGCATGGCCTGCCATTCGTGTGGTCTTATCCCCTGTGAAAGTTGTAATAATGACCAGCATGGCCTGCCATTCGTGTGGTCTTATCCCCTGTGAAAGTTGTAATAATGACCAGCATGGCCTGCCATTCGTGTGGTCTTATCCCCTGTGAAAGTTGTAATAATGACCAGCATGGCCTGCCATTCGTGTGGTCTTATCCCCCGTGAAAGTTGTAATAATGACCAGCATGGCCTGCCATTCGTGTGGTCTTATCCCCCGTGAAAGTTGTAATAATGACCAGCATGGCCTGCCATTCGTGTGGTCTTATCCCCTGTGAAAGTTGTAATAATGACCAGCATGGCCTGCCATTCGTGTGGTCTTATCCCCTGTGAAAGTTGTAATAATGACCAGCATGGCCTGCCATTCGTGTGGTCTTATCCCCTGTGAAAGTTGTAATAATGACCAGTATGGCCTGCCATTTGTGTGGTCAGCAGTGCAAATCTCTATCAGATTAGAATTGAGTAAATTCACCTACACTCCAAGGTCAAGGTTATCCAGGCCTCACATGAATCTTGGGAATTAAAAGAAGTTGGTAACATCACTCATTGTGTGTCGATTGGTTAAAAAACAAAAGTATAAAACAGAACATTTTCCAAAAAAGGCCTTAAAGCATGGAAATAGGATCTGTTATTATACTACATGAAATGGTTCATAAATCACCCTGAATTCCTGAAGCTGTGTGTTGTAATTTTCAGTTGTAATTCGATCTGAAGTAAGGGCTTCAGATGACAATTACTTGGAATGTCCTTCATAAAGAACAAAATTAGCTTTTAAAAATGTAATTTTTGAGCATGTTTAATAAGTTAAAATGTAAGTGTTGACATATGACTGACACCCATGATACTACCTCCTCGTTCCTCTTTCAAAGGAAGTATGTCACATCCAGTTACGCACCTCAGAGGTTAGGGTGTCTGCCTTCCCTATGTACAGGATATCCCACAATTTGCCCTACTTGAAAGAGAAAACATTTTTTATGAAAATCATTTTTATTTATATAATATGCTCTTCATTACTACCAATATTTCGAAATACATTTCAATGTGTGTCCTTGACTGCAATAAATATGTATAAGCACAGCTGAAGTTATGCTTCTTGTAGTGTGTTTACTATGTATAGAAACTTATGAGACACCCTGTATTTGAATTAGGTTTACTTTCTGTAAACAGACTCCATCCAAGCATCTGAGCATGGGTAAGTTATCTTTGCCAGCAGATTCGACTGGGCAGTGGTTTGACTCTTGGCAGTTTCAGCTGCCAGGGAAATTTTATTACACTTTGGACATTCCTTTTTTTTTCATTCTTATCCGAGCAGGTTAGATATCCGATCTCACCGTCCAAGATAGCAGAGACTGTCATAGCATTAGGAACGACATGTTCTTGTAAAAATCTATTTATGTTGGTAACTGTACAGCAGACAGTCAACTCTCAGCCACACAGACATAAATATGTATGTACTCGGTTACACATGCACAGTCAACACAATCATCAGTGCGTGCACACACACACACACACACACACACATATGCATGCACTTATACATACTTACACACAGAGGCACATGCATACGTCTACAGACTCACATATGCATGCACAGACAACACAAGTACACAGACTTGCACACAGAGGCACATGCATACAGACACACAGACACACCTGACACAATTTTTGTGGCAATTACATTTGTGTAGCTAAAGGAGAAGTGAAAGAAGTACCATATAGCAAAGATTTGCATACACATTGCTGAGTCAGCATTTAACTTTGATCAAGTGTCATGTGGAGGTGACACGAGACTGTGTCAGCCTTCAACACTGCACACATGTCTCTGAGGGGTAATGTGTTCAGGTTATCAGTCTCCACTCATAGGCAGGTGTGTTTAGAAGCTAGGATTTGCTGGCAGTGGCAATATGTAGGCCAGTGGTTCTGATCGCTTGAACAGATAAGAGATAATGGCATGCACAGTAAGGTTGGGGGGGGGGGGGGGGTGGGAGTGGGGGGGGGGGGGTTATAAAAAACAAACATGATGTAACAGAAAACTTACTACATTGCTACTGGACGAGAGATATTCTGAAACCATATATGAACAAATATTGAACAAAAACACACAATTAAATAAATAGCATGTGTAAAAGTCTGTGAATGAGGAATTATGAGTGGATCCGTCAAGGAGGGACGAATAAGAGGAAGAGAACAACCTGTGTATAAACAGTGTGCTACAGAAACAGTTGGTATCTACACCTTAAGACATTTGCTGTGGGACACAGAGCATCTATGGGTGCGACCGGTGTGCTATGATGTCGATTCTTAAATCAGTAAACTACATTTGAGTTCTAAGTTTAAATTTTTTTACCCTGCATTTTATCTCTCAGTGTAACATTGCAAGTGTCTATCATGTATTTCCTATATTATTCGCTTCTATATCTCATTCTTTTACAAGAATTAGGGACGTTATGAAGAACAGAAAAATCAACAGGGTACAACCCTTTGTACAAAAAAGTTTGTAGCCTGTTCTTCACTATGGATGTAAATGCAGTGCAATAGGTTTTGAAATTGAGAAACACACTCAATATATATTTTAGGCAAAAAATGTGCTTTCCTGGACGGACATGTTGAAAAAACAAAAAAAGAAATGGACTTTAGAATTTGGTAACAGCTGGCAAGAGTCATGGAAGGAGAGCCAGAGAAGGAAAAGACAAGAATGCTTGCATGATTTCGCCATTTTGGATTGGGTGAGACAAAGAGCACTGATGTGATCCTTGATTCTGGTAATTATGTGAGATGGTGAAATATGACGCCTACGCTTATCGGCACGGCAGATGATGATGATGGTCGTGGACCGAGGAGCGACTATCGCTGGTCTGAAAGCTGCCGTGTCAGAAGATCACCCGTCAACACTATAAGGAACAGACACATGAAACATTGAACTTATGGTCAGAACATCTCCATTATATTAAAGCCCCACTCCAGCTGAATTTAAGTTTACTGCATAACCGTCTTCGGGGACCCTATTATAACCTTATGGTTGAAGGGAGTTCTGGAACTTGCGCCTGGGGACATTCTCATCCGAATGGTGGCACTTTGTATCACTAGACATGAATCGCTTGTTGTGCGGTCCTAACGGGGTTAAACGTCATTCATTCACTTAGCATGTTACATAAAGCTGCGGAAAGGCTGGCGCCAGGAATCATTACATGCCGCCTTGGGAAAATTATGTAAAAATAACCAAAGCACTTCAAACGTTGTGGCTGTGGGTTGGTTATCTGCACCACTCGACAGTTCAACGCACTATAGCACTGGCTAGACAAGGCGGAAACGTCGCTAAGAAAACAACGTGAATGAGACACAGTTCCGACGAAATTTTCTACAGATGTAGGCCTATATATATATATATTTCACGCTGTAGAACTAGTTTGATACACGATGCTGAAACCTGGGCAATTAACCATATACACAGAAAAAAATCGACTGAAAATACAGATATTTTACAGAAGAATGTTGAGACGACATAGCCAGCCAACATAAGTAACCTAACTAGGAAGATCATTATTATAGACGAATGAGGAGAAAACTTTAAACAGAAAAGGGTAATGAAGAAGTCTTGAAAGAAACTGACTCATTGAGAGAACCCTATGCCTACATCAGAAAGAGAAATCGACATTCTTTGCGTCTGTCATGAGAAAGGGAAAACTGGAGGACGTGACTGTGGGAACGCGGGATAGAGATACACAACAGGTAGAGAAACAGAAGGAAACAATGCTGGAAAGTTTGACATCATAAATATGGAACATCATCTGTGTCAGAACTGACTGAAACCACACAAAACAGAAGGTTATGGACGGATCTGACTACCTAGGGCATACGGCATCGACTATAAGATGAAGTTGACAAACATTTCAGCAGTGCGGTTGTTGTCACAGTCAAGAACCGCCGACAAAGACCACACAAACCACCCGTTTAAATTTTACCTAATGAATAAACTACTTTCTAGCGACCGCTATTCCAAATCGTTGACTTCCATTGAAGCTGTGTTTATTTACATCAAAACGATATTCTCTCAATATATACAATGCCGTGCAAAATTAGAAACTTAACTTAAACTGTTATAATATTTTTTTACAGCATCATCTGAAAATAAACTCGGCCAAATGTGATATTCCTGAAACACAATCTTTGGATGAGTCAGTATTTGAAGCTGGCAACTAGCTTTTCTTTTTAAAAGTCTTTTTACTGCATGCTGCGAAATGTTAACTGAAAAATGTATGTCTGCCCTTTATTTGGCATAGACCTTGGAATAGTCACCACTGAACTTTGTTTCGCTTTTTTAGTTTTGGATCGATCAAGTGGCGTCTCCACAATCAAGGCAGGTTGAAATTGATCTCCAGCACTCTCTACTTATCTCACCCTCTACAGACATACTCAGGCAGTTGTTTGTCAGTTGATATATGCTCACACTTGAGTCGCTGCTTATCTCTTGTTTACCTGCGTTCAGTGGTTCCGTTGGACCATTGTTGTTATTCGGGAGACCCGGGTTCGACTCTCAATAAGGTGATGAAGTGTTGTCGGGGGCACAATTAAACATCATAACCTGTACAGTCCATGGCGACAGCACTAGCCATGCGGCCATAAATCCCCAGGCTCACTTCTCCGCCTGTCTACATCGCCCTGAAAGGTGGCAAATTTGTACCGACAGAAGTGACAATATAAGTGTATGTCTTTCTATGTTGATGATTTAATATATATATAAAAATTAAAATATATATATATATATATATATATATATATATATATATATATTAATTTATTTATTTATTTTGTTTTTCGTGTCTGCATTCATATTTTAGGATATCCAGTTGAACGTTTACCGAATCTTTCAAATTGAGATGATTGATGCAATTCTGATCTTGACGCCAAGAAAGCGGAGTCATGAAAACGTAAACTAACGAGGTTTGAGGTTTTGAACAACGGATCAACATCATGGCACACGGGTAAACCCATAAGTGCTCCGTTCTTTTTCTAACTCAAGTCTGAGTCCGAAAAAGCTCAGCACAGTGCACATGCTCTGTAGCACCGGCAAGAATCTTGAAATACTTTGGATAAATATTTAACTCAAAATTTTGCCCGGGCAGCGCTGTTGGGCTACTCTTTTCGATTTCCAACTGCCAAGGGATTTTTTTACGATCTTACTATCAAAAGACCAGGTCAACTTGAAAAAATGCCAGCCCTTACCGGGGATTGAACCCGGAACCTCTAGCACTCGAGGCGGAGATCATGCCTCGAGACCACGCAGCCCCCTAAATGTGTACAAATAGAACGTTAATGTGTACATTCAGTTTATTGATTCTTATCGAGAAGGAAACAACGTCAGATTAACTGGCCACGAATTCGCAAGACTAGAAAGTAAAGGTAAAAAATGGTCACACATAGAGCGATGAATAGATATTAACTCATCACTTTTAGGAAAAGGTTTAAATGAAAGTATTTCAACAGCAGATATTGTGTTTGGGGCGTGACGAGTTAGGCTGTCTTATACTTTAATCCACGAAATACGAGGTAGGGCGATCTCTTATCTTTCCCGTTTGTGGTCCTTTCCAAACATCCAATAACTAACATTTTCCTAGTACCATTGTCATGATGCTCTCTCAAAAGTAGACACAAACTGTCAGGGGTAGGGGTTGGGAGGGGGGGGGGGTCATCTCACTGCTGTAAGCCCCGTGCGTGGGGCCTCAGTGGAGAAGTTGTTGTATTGTTTAGCTTGCGTTCTGAAGGTCGTGGGTTCGTTTCACTGGCTGCTTCGCTCCGTTCTCATATGCAATTTTTAGGGAGTTTATTAGGGATTTTCACTGGCGCAACGGAGTTCGGGTATTGCGCAACGTTCTTGACAGGCGGCTTGTCGTTCTGAAGAGAGAGAGAGAGAGAGAGAGAAGAGGGAGTGAAAGAGAGGGAGAGACATAGAGATAGAGACCAAGCCATAAGCGATTAACTTCAGTGCAGTAAAACTGATTCTCTGGATTTGACACTTTAAACGACATTATCATCATTCGGTTGATATTTTGAATACTTTTCGATGTAATAGGTTTAATTAAAATGCATCTGTTGAAATAATATCTTTAGGGCTACATGTTCAACAAACTGCGCACTTTGGTTATAGCTAATCTCTTGGTGTAGTAACATTGAATTACTGCTTGGATTAAACCTCTCACAGTTAGTGTATACACTGGGAGTGGAATCATTCATTAGTCTACTTTTATTTCTCTAAGATTATCCTCAAGCAGTTGAGTCGCCGTGGGGGAGCGGCTAGACGCTCGCCGCCGATCAGAAGGTCGTGGATTCGCTCCCTAGCGGAGCCGGACTTTTTTTTAACAAAGGATCTTGGCTACCAGGTCGACCCAGCCTTGAGTGGGTACCAGGTGCAGTCCCGGGAAGTAAAGGCGACCGGCGTGATGATGACCACAACACCCATCCTGTGCCGATTGGTCTATAAAATATAGGTCTATCCCTGTATGCCCTATTGGCTAAAAGGCGTGGGAAAAGGTACTTTCGCTTTTTTTTTTTAGTTGTACTTATTGTCATAGTCTAGCGACACATATAATCCTCTGGCTTTGTATGGTAATAGAAGAAGAAACTATGGATCTTTTGACAGTCGGATCCTCGGTGATCCTCTAAACGTGACCGCGGTACAAGCGAACCTTCCTGGTTTTCTCAAGCCCGTTTGTGGTTGTCGGTCACAAAACACACCAGACAAGCCAACCGTGTCAACTGGCCCACTTTTCAAAGTATCCGTAACTGGCTTCACACAGGTTACTTCAGGAAATAGTTTTCATAGAAGGGTATCTGCACTCAGGTAGGTACTTGGGTATTCAACATTATTTTAGTGCATGTATTTATGTTTTTGTCTACTGTACGTGTCCGCAGATACGATTATATTACCAATTACTGTTTCAATAAAGAGCTAGGTCACTACAAGTCTACTGACTCGGATGAATGAATTCCAGGTGTAGTTCTTTCATTTAAGTAGACACCTGCAGAGTGTTTTTGTTTCATCTCGACTAGTTTTCAATCATCACGGTTTTTTAAGAAAGGAAATTCATTGATCAACAAAAAGCATATGTTTAATAAATAACGCCATCGGGGTCCTGAACGCCTTGGGTCGGAACAGAAATAGAAAACTATTGTAACATTATTACTATTATATTAATTCTCATTTGTTGCTGGCTTTGCTGTGTGATGAAAATATCATAGCAAATATTGCCCGATCAAGCGCGAAATTCAAGTTAACAGGATGGCAATGTAACAAGCAATGTTCAGTGTGCTGTTCACGAAAGCCGGCGTAGCACTAATTTTATTTCTATCGATCCCAGTGTGTGGTCTATTGAAGTGTGGCCTTATAACGCTTCCGTGTCTCGGGACGCAGCTATGGTTGCTGTGTAGCCCACACTGTGCTGTGTCGTTCTGCTGATTTCCGTAAACTGTTCGGATAATACACGCCGGTTCTTGTTGGTATTTACGGTAAGTTGTTATATCATGTATTATTACACAACCGTGTAACTTGCCAAAGTTGCTGTGTATACAGTAAACTGATCAAATGTGCTGTGGCGGTGTGTCACCGTTGTTGTTTGAACTGTTTACCGCCGAGGTAGCTTTGATGCGTTGGATGCCCTTAAAAGGTACCCTTGTTTAAATATCGCCACCGCTACAGACACCGTAAACCACAAATTACGCACTTTGGTTGTAGTTAATATCTGGATGCAGTAACGTTAAATATATTAATCCACGGCCGACTCTGTTTATCTAGAGAAGACGGTGGTTAATTATTCGGCTTCATTTTTTTTTTTCAATCTAAGACATACAATTACATATAATGTTTAATATATTTTTTTTTTGTTACATTTCTTAAGCAGCAATTTGTGTCAAAGGGCGTTTCTTGATTTTAAACAGCCAGTGGGCAAGGTTTACTTATAGTTAGTAAACTTCAAAGTAATCTATACAGAATTGGTGATTATGTATTCTTCTTTCAAACTGTCCACTTCTATTATTTTCATTAAGGGTTGGCGGGGAGGCTTAGTAGCACATCTATTTATATATATATTTTTTTTTTCTTCTAGTTCACCCGTATCTTGAGGACTTGGAGATTTCATGGACGAGTTCTCGGGGAAAGCCCAGTAGTATAGGGGTGGTCATGTGAGAGAAAAAACCTAAACGGTAACCCTAACGTAATACTGAACTTTCCCGTGTAACCCCCCCCCCCCCCTCCACAACACCCCCCCCCCCCTTTTTACGAAACCTACGGGTCCAAGA
Organism: Candidula unifasciata; assembly: GCA_905116865.2. NCBI lineage: Eukaryota > Metazoa > Mollusca > Gastropoda > Stylommatophora > Geomitridae > Candidula > Candidula unifasciata. The sequence continues at coordinate 157,371 of CAJHNH020001023.1, forward strand.
AATTTGATGAATTAAAAAAAAAACCGTTGTTTTTATTCCGGTTTTAATCAATGAATTAATAACAAACACAGCTGTGTTTGCAAGCTTATTATCTTCCGTGTCCATGATATCATCAAACACAGCTGTGTTTGCAAGTTTTTTTCTTCTTCCGTGTCCATGATATCATCAAACACAGCTGTGTTTGCAAGTTTGTTTTCTTCCGTGTCCATGATATCATCAAACACAGCTGTGTTTGCAAGTTTGTTATCTTCCGTGTCCATGATATCATCAAACACAGCTGTGTTTGCAAGTTTGTTTTCTTCCGTGTCCATGATATCATCAAACACAGCTGTGTTTGCAAGTTTGTTTTCTTCCGTGTCCATGATATCATCAAACACAGCTGTGTTTGCAAGTTTGTTTTCTTCCGTGTCCATGATATCATCAAACACAGCTGTGTTTGCAAGTTTGTTATCTTCCGTGTCCATGATATCATCAAACACAGCTGTGTTTGCAAGTTTGTTTTCTTCCGTGTCCATGATATCATCAAACACAGCTGTGTTTGCAAGCTTATTATCTTCCGTGTCCATGATATCATCAAACACAGCTGTGTTTGCAAGTTTTTTCTTCTTCCGTGTCCATGATATCATCAAACACAGCTGTGTTTGCAAGTTTGTTTTCTTCCGTGTCCATGATACCATCAAACACAGCTGTGTTTGCAAGTTTGTTTTCTTCCGTGTCCATGATATCATCAAACACAGCTATGTTTGCAAGTTTATTATCTTCCGTGTCCATGATATCATCAAACACAGCTGTGTTTGCAAGCTTATTATCTTCCGTGTCCATGATATCATCAAACACAGCTGTGTTTGCAAGTTTCTTTTCTTCCGTGTCCATGATATTCTGAGCGTCCTTCATAAAACCCACACTCCCAAGTCGTCTGCTTACTCCATCCATCATTTGAGTGACTCATTGTCCACTATTTGCATTCGTGCACAAGATAAACCGCAGACAAGTTTCTGACGATTCTTGTTTGCATTCACTGACTGTAACACTGGCTGAAAGTTCTGCTGGTTCGTCTATTTGTGGACTCTAATCTTATGCCAGAGCCGGAGTTTTGCGTGCACATCCGTTTTACAGATCTGACTTATTTATATGTAGATTGTCGGTTCTTGGCCTCTGAAAACGGTGCATTCCGTTTTTGAAGAAAGCCCCCAATTATTCGACTCCTACGACATACTTGTTGAAAAGGCAGTGGCTCTATTCTTGTCCCCCCCCCCCCCACACACACACACGCACAAGAATAAACCCACTGCTATACTATGTAGCGACCTTCTTTATCTCAAGCGACTCCATACCTCCTTATTCCTCCGTGTGTTTATTTCCTTCTATTTTCCTCTTGTAATAAACGTGTCTGTAATCAGCACTGTCACATTCACACAGAGAGAGAGGGAGAGAGAGAGAGCCGCCATGGCGTAGCGGGTACATGCTCGCCTGCAAGTCCGAGGGTCGTGGTTCGGGTCTTGATGGAGCCGAACATTTGTCAGAAATGACCTTGGCTCCCAGATCGACCCTGCCAGCGGTACCAGATATAGCCCGCTAAATAAAGGCAGCCGGCGTGATACTGACCACATCACCCACCGAGTGCAGATTGGTCTATACAATTTAGGTCTAGCCCTATATGCCCAATACGCCTGAAGGCGCGGAAAGGGGTATTTTACTTTAATCTACCTATACAAAGAGGCAGACAGGCAAATTATAAGTGCCACTCGTACAGAGTTACGTAGAGTAGAATGGAGTAGAGCAGAACAGGGTTGGGTTGGCTAGAGTAGAGTACAGCTGAGTGGTGTAGAGCAGAACAGGGTTGGGTAAGCTATAGCAGAGTACAGCCGAGTGGAGTAGAACAGAACAGGGTTGGGTTGGCTAGAGTAGAGTACAGCCGAGTGGAGTAGAGCAGAACAGGGTTGGGTTGGCTAGAGTAGAGTACAGCCGAGTGGAGTAGAGCAGAACAGGGTTGGGTAAGCTATAGCAGAGTACAGCCAAGTGTAGGAGAGATGGATCAGTTCAACAGTTTATAAACGACCAACTTGCTATAAAATGTCCCCGGCTGCCTCAGCCCTTTCTAAAGAAAATTAGGATCGTTAGCCCCAGACGTTAAAAAACAGAAACTCGCTGTGGTAGAAGTTGATGTCCTTCTACGCTACCTGGTGGGATTGAGCTAATTTTCTCAAAGTAATTATCATTCGTCGGATGTGAAGCAAAAACTTGTTGTTTTCAAGATTTCAGTATTTCTCTTCCGTTTTCAATAAATAAATATATATACATACATACACACACACACACACACACACACACACACACACAAATATATATATATATATATATATATATATATATATATATATATATATATATATATATATATATATATATAACCTTACTTTCTTAAGCTAGTTCATTGATCTTTTGTCATTTACTCCTATCTCTATCTTTTACGCTCTAAATCTTCTTCTTCTTCTTTCGTTCGCATAAAATAAATTATCTTTATCTGCAATGCTGTCTCTAGTATGAATTTCACTGTCTTTTGTAATTCACTAAGCGGTCCGTAAAGTTTGACTTCCACAAGTATCTCTTCTGGCCAAAGGTTTTGCCTGAAAGCGTTGAATCTGGGACAGTCTTGAAGGATGTGATCTGTTGTTTCAGGTGCCAGTCCACAAGTACACATGGCTGATTGGCCAATCTTAAATTTGTTGTACATGTGGCAGCGAAGTCGGTTGTGCCCTGTTCTAAGGCGACGCTCTAAATCAACTCCCGCCAAGCCATCTAGTCGTCTGCTATCTCATTCAGCTCCTCTTGTCCTATCCATTTGTTCCTCTCGCCAGTCTGTGATTGTTTTCTGTGTAGATGTGTGTATATTTTTGCACGCAACATATTCCATGAAACCGACATTATAATTATGTCGTTAACAGGTTTCCTCTCTCGCTTCTGTATAATTTAGTTTTCATGCAAGTTTCGTTTTAGTAACTCGGTCATACAATATTATCCCTTCTATTCTGCACATAATAAATATGTGCAGTTATCATTTTGTCTCGTCATCGTTGTCTAGGTTTCTGCTTAATACGCCAGTATTGAACTGATGTTAGAGCTAAACATGTAGAGTTTGACACGGAGATTAATTTCTGTTTTCTGTCATACTGAGAAACAAAAGAAGTCGTTACATTTTGTTTAAATACCAAAATGCTCGTTAGAGCGTTTTTTTTTTTTTTTTTTTTTCGTTTTTTTTTTTTTCAAACAGTCAGAGCGCAAGCTTCAACTTCAAGATTGGCAAGCTTGATTTTTCTACTAACACTACTATAGAGTCAGCTCCTCTGAAAAATGGGTATCCGATAATTGTCTTCTTTTGCTTGAAATGTGTAGTTTACAGGTCGCATTGTGTTTCATGGCTCAGCAGCCAGAACTGCGCTTTCCAACCCAAACATCCGATTACGGCAAACCCTAAATTAGTCGCCTATTACGACTTTTTAAAGACACTGAAGGTGTGGTGGATCGATTCCTTTCGCCTCAGAATGGGACTTCCCTACCCACACAGTGGAATCTGGTGATTTTCTGATGTTTCAGTGAAGGAAAGACGTTCCGGAGAATGCTGATAACATCAGACTGGAACTCTTCGTTTGCTGAACATGGGGACGGAACACTTATGGGAGTGTCCCGAGTGCTATGATGTCGACTGTTAATTCAGCATTCAACTTTTGTTCTGGAGACAGTAATGGTCAGCGCACGACTGATTTCGTTGTTACTACCTTTTCGTCTTTCGACAGAGCAGTGAAGAGCAGTACTCTGTGTGTCCCATTTTTAACCTCCAGCAGCTGCTAACCAAATCTAAGGGCCTGGTCTGTCCTGCCTGACCCCTATCTCATGGTCACATCTACTTGTGATCCGTTGTTTTTTCGCACTCATGAAATCCATGTCCAATCCATGCGGTTCCTGGGCGGCTCAGACAGGCTGCAAAGCGCAGACAACTTAGTTCTGAGATCGGCAGCACCGAAAGACGCAGCCTGATAAAACTATAGACAGCCCCACAGAAACAAAATGAACTACCTTCGGATTAAAAAGTGTGATAACTTCACACAGAATAGCCTACATCTAGAGCAGTGTTCTTGAACCGGTGGTCCGTGAACCCCCCCCCCCCCCGCCCCCGCCCCCCGTTTTGGAAGGCCGCGGGTGTTGAAAGGTTGAAGAACATTGGTCTATCGTACGTGGTACTAATAATAAATTGTCCCGAACAGCTGCGCTATGTATGGATAATAGACTTAGATTTACGAGGTGGGTGACTTTTACTCCCCAGTCTCCCTACCATTACCATGAACTATCTATTTTTGAAACTTTGCTTCAAAGTTGTGACCTGGCATCTAACTAGTCTCTACATCCGGGGAATCTTACAACCACCCACCCTCCCCCACCACCCACACCCCACCCCCTCTTTTGTTTCTCCCTCCCAGCTCCATCCTTTAAAAAAAAAACACTACCGTGTGAGCAGTGCCAGAGCGGGTCTTCTATAATTGCGTACATACCCTCTTGATTGGGGGAGGGGAGGTGGGGGACAGTATACGGTTACCTGAACACGGTTGTCTAGAAAGTATCTCAAAGTGTGAGGGATGGAAATGGCTGGGGGATGGTGGTGGAGGTTGCAGTTGAGATAACCACGCAACGAAGTATATCATATTTCACACACCCTTTTAAGGATATGGAAATGGTGGTTTTTTTTTTGGGGGGGGGGGGGGGGGGTAGGGATATTTAGCGCCCCCCCCCTTCCCCAACGTATATAATTATGATGATTCAATTTATTATAATATGAAAGAATTTTATAAGATCCTTGAAAAGAGGCTACGCCGTATCATCGAACCACAACTTAATTTAGGACAAATGGGATTTCAGAAGAACAGAAGTTGTACTGATGCAATATTTACACTTAGATAGTTAGTGGAAAGGACCGTAGAGTTGGATTAAGAATTACACATTGCACTCGTAGACTATGAGAAAGCTTTCGATCGAGGATTACAAAGTAAACAACCATCTTTTTAAACTGTGTAAGAGTTTATACCTAAACAGTCAATGTTTATTTAGAACAAACATAGGAGTGTCAGAGAAGTTCCACATGCTATATGGAGTGAGACAGGGGTGCGTTCTATCATCACTACTGTTCATCACATAGGTTAGTCGCGTATCCTTTAAAGGACGTTGCAGAACCAACCCCAACAGCCCCTGACTGTTGTGTGGTTTTTCTAGGCAAATGTACGTCCAGTAGTTTGCCATTGCTTCCTGGACTGTCGGCGTTCTTGATACCACTGTCGAAACCAACGCAAGGCGCAAGGCCCGCAGCTGGGATCGAACCCGGCATTACGAAGCGTTCGCATCGAGTTAGCCACAGAGCGTTCATCACATTCGTCGACCAAATCTGCAGATCAGCTGACACGAGCTAGGGGAAGAACCAAAGAGAATTACAGAGTGGGTACATGTAACAAACGCAGGCCAAACTCCGCCCATCTACACACTTATGATTGACAGAGTCCGACCAGGACACTATGACTGGACGTTCAGTCTCCGCCTGAACCCGTGAGACGCGTAAGTGTAAGTGACAGGGATGTCAGCTTGGTCGACGCTCCTTCCGTCGACCACGCGTTCTCTATATTACATGATGTGAGCACTTTTAATGACCCCATAACATGTACAGCTGGCTCTAACCCCAACGCCCCTCCCCCACAGACTGTACCTAAGTCCCACGAGAGTGCAATCTACAGCAGAAGACCGGGATGCCCCTGTAACCTTGAGCAAAGTGGACAAGCCTGACCAAGCATAAATGTTAGGTGACCTAGTGTGTAGATGGTCGGAGCTGGGCCTGAGTTCGTTACTAGTTCCACAAAATTAATTGCTTTTCGCCGATGACCAGACAATCATAGCACTGACGGCAGTAGAACTACAAGAACTTATCCATAGATTCAGGTCAGCATGCAAAAACTAGGATATGAAGATCAATGTAGACAGAACTGAAGTGATGACATTTCTCAGAAAAGGAAGAACCACCAATAATGTAATTGATGACCGTCAGTTAAAGCAGACAAAGGACTTTACATATCATAGGTTCATTATTTTCCCCTTCTCTGGTAGACGGAAGAAATAATAAAAAAAGAATCGAATAAAGATGCAATAAAGCCAATAAAATTATAGGACAAATGGCACTAGTTTTGCAATGCAAGCATGTGCATATGAATACTAAAAAAAAAGCACTATTCAACACAATCTCAATATGATATTAGTGTCAAACATGGACATTGTCTTCAGAAGACAGAAGGAAAATACGTTGCTAGGTATAATAAGAAAAGATCGACTTAGGAGCGATGATGTCAGGAGGAGAGTCGGCACAGAACCAATACTAAACTTTATCGGTAGACAACAGATCAAATGGTTTGGCCATCTAATAAGATTGGCATGAGACAGGGCACAACAGAGGGCAGTGTTATACAGAGGTCGACCAGGCAGAATATAGGCCTCAGAAATATCAAAGACACTAAAAAGAACTATATACGAAGTAAACATTAGGGTCTTTTCCAGAGATCCCTTCCTGCTCTGGCACTGCGAGGCATTCCAGGAGTAAAGAAGACGATGATGAAAGTATGAACATTGCACAATTTAGTTGAATAAATAAATAAAACGATAGACTGTACAATGTACAGACAGACTGACCAATAGATAAAAAGATATGAATCTAAATAAACAAACAGATTACATAAAGATAGACACACTGATAGAATAACAAGGAAATTAGACAGACACATGAATGCCCCGGCCTATACAATAGTAAGCGGATGAATGCGTACATGAAAAGATTACAGACACACTGATACATACCACATAATTACCCCCATAACCCAGGACCCAACATCCCATAAATCTCCCGCCAACCCTGACAGCCAGACGCGCATCCCCCTACACGGGAACAGCATCGGCTTCCAGAGAATTCTATTTACGGACACGACAGGCCCAGCGTCCGATAATTCTAGAAGCCTCCAGAACTGAGTCATAGCAACCGTCGTTCCTAATTACCTGTTTGCTACCTCGGCCACCTCTCTTCCCTTCCCGCGATACAATTTTCCCCCTTACCTACAATGTTTTTTCCCTTACCTACAATGAACCATATTTAAAGCTATCCCGGACGAGTTTTGCCTTACTCTGTACTTAAGTGCGTATGGGATGCTTAGAATTATTATCATCTTGTTTTCAGTTGCCAGTTAAGATTGCCTACTTTTTTTCCCAATTATTTCAAATGTTACTAACCATGAACCGTGATAACACTCAGAAACGTGTTTTCAGTAATGATTTTATCAATGATAATTTCATGAAGTAAAATGAAAGATATAATGCTTGTCGTAGATGGTTACTTTGTGTAAAACATAAATTGAAAAAAAAATTATTCGATTTTATATGAACCTCTTATGCCATATGCCGCTTCATATGGTGCATTTGACCAGGTAATAAAAAAAATTAACAGCTTCCTGGACTATTGGACCTGTTGGTGCTAGGCTGGTAGGACTTTTAACAAAGGCATTCCTAGGCAAGATAACCCATACTTTACTTCCCTAAACATTTCCGGCACTCATTTTATGGATTAGGTCGAACACTAGTCATTAAAATAAAATGGCTGTCTTATTCATCGAACCTTGCGATTTTGGGGTCTATCCAAATTTGGCCGTTGAAGGATGTACTGTTTTGTGCAGGATTTTCTCCTTCTTTTAATTTAACGAGATAAACTTAGTTATCTATTTTCTTATGGTTTTCAAAACCATTTCAATGAGTGGTAATGAAAGAGACACGTAAAATTTGTAACTGGACAAAACGAAACAAACAGTTCGGGGTACATTAAGTTATATCACCATTAACCATTTGAATGATTAAGTCCAGATATTGACCTTTAGGATTTTAGAGTTAATTTATTTTGTCCAGAAACATTACATTGAATGCCATCAGCAGCAGTCACCCCATACCAAGCAGTGTGAATAGTTTTAAACCTTTTGTTTGGTCTGCGCTGTCTAAAGAAAACTAGTTCAGTGTTTTGACAGGCAGCACAGTGAAAGAGTTTCAAAGTGAAACAATCAGTTGTTTTGTATTCAAGTTATAAGCTTTTTCGGCATCACATATGTCATGTTCTTGAACTGAACAAGTTAAATGACAGGCAAGTGTCAGAAAATTATTATAATTTCTTGGGAATTATCTAGTAAAAAAAACGCTACGAGGCTATTAGGTAGAATTTGTGAAGGGAATATCTACCCCGGCAATGTACAAACAATCCAACCTTTTGTTTGCTACACACAGAGCAGTCTTGCAGGCAAGAACACTGACCACCAGAATTTTTGAAGGGGAAAAATGGCGCTGGTAGTCGCCTCGAAATGCGCTGCTACTCACCACAAAGTGCCTACTACAGTACCGCTACGCACTGGTAGAAAACAACTTGCTAACTACAATATCAGCTACCCCCCCCCCCCCCACACACACACACACACAACACCAATAGACAGAAAACCCATAGCGTGGGAGGGGGGGGGCTGAATCCCTCTCCTCCAACCTCCAAACATATTTTAGAAAAACAAAAAGTGAGGGGATGATAGTGCTCTCAGGTTGCGACGCTTATGCACACCAAAAATATCGAATTATCCCAGTCATTCTGTTTGTCTTTAACAGTAACAGCAATTATTTAAAACCTCAGAGCCTAAATTAGAAGGGAAATATAATACCTAAAAATATCACCTGGACCTAGTGGGGAAATAACCGCGTCAAGAATGTTTCTACAGAGTTCCGCCACCTGAGCCCTTGACTATATATATAGATCCTCCTGTTAAATGTTTTGTGAAGTGTGAGAATGATACTCCTACCTAAGGTTGTGGGTACAGTCTGTGTTAATTAAGGGAAGTAATGTCCAGATGGTGCCAATTCCGGAGTGAATTCAACTGATGAGCGTTGTCTCGTTTAAATTAAGTAGGTAAGTACCTTCATTGGGCAGTTGCAGCAGTATTACTACTGCTTTTAGAAATGCTTTCTTTCTGTCGTCGTTTTCTTTCTTTCTCTTTCTTTCTTTCTTTCTTTCTTTCTTTCTTTCTTTCTTTCTTTTCTTTTCTTTCTTTCTTTCTTTCTTTCTTTCTTTCTTTCTTTCTTTCTTTCTTTCTTTCTTTTTTTTCTTTTCTTTCTTTCTTTCTTTTTTTTCTTTCTTTCTTGTTCCTTTTTTTCTTGTTCTTTCTTTCTTTCTTTCTTTCTTTCTTTCTTTCTTTCTTTCTTTCTTTCTTTCTTTCTTTCTTTCTTTCTTTCTTTCTTTCTTTCTATTTCTTTTTCTTTCTTTCTTTCTTTCTTTATTGTTCTTTTCTTTTCTTTCTTTCTTTCTTTCTCTTTCTTTCTTTCTTTTCTGTTCTTTCTTTCTTTCTTTTCTTCTTTTCTTTCTTTCGTTTTCTTTCTTTCTTTCTTTTTTTTCTTTCTTGTTCTTTCTTTCTTTCTTGTTCTTTCTTTCTTTCTTGTTCTTTCTTTCTTTCTTGTTCTTTCTTTCTTTCTTTCTTTCTTTCTTTCTTTCTTTCTTTTCTTTCTTTTTCTTTCTTTCTTTCTTTCTTTCTTTATTTCTTTCTTTCTTTTTCTTTTTTTTTCTTTTTCTTTTTTTCTTTTTCTTTCTTTCTTTCTTTCTTTCTTTCTTTCTTTCTTTCTTTCTTTCTTTCTTTCTTTCTTTCTTTCTTTCTTTCTTTCTTTCTGTTTCTTTCTTTCTTTCTTGTTATTTCTGTCTTTCTTTCCTTCTCGTTCTTTCTTTCCTTCCTTCTTTCTTTCTTTCTTTCTTTCTTTCTTTCTTTCTTTCTTTCTTTCTTTCTTTCTTTCTTTTTTTCTTTCTTTCTTTCTTTCTTTCTTTCTTTCTTTCTTTCTTTCTTTCTTTCTTTCTCGTTCTTTCTCTCTCTTTCTGTCTTCCTTTCTCGTTCTTTCTTTCTTTCTTTCTCTTTCTTTCTTTCTTTCTTTCTTTCTTTCTTTCTTTCTTTCTTTCTTTCTTTCTTTCTTTCTTTCTTTCTTTCTTTCTTTCTTTCTTTCTTTTCTTTCTTTCTTTCATTCTTTCTTTCTCGTTCCTGTTTTAATTTCTTCATCCTGCTCATTTTTTAGGTGAAAAAAGGGGGGGGGGGGGGGGGGGGGTGTGCCATAGTTGCCTTTGTCGTGTGATGCAAAGAATTTAAAGCATCTTGGACTTGAAGGAATTGTGGTCATATTTTTGACATGTTAGCAGTTTTTTAACAATAAATACGACCGACCACAACATAGTAGCCATCCTTCTCTCTATTTTTTTTTTATTTGTGTATCACTCCTGTCCAAACACACACACACACACACATACACACCTAACTGTCCTCGTACTGACCTACCTATCTTCTATATGCCTGTCTACGATCTACATGCCTACCAAATTAGCCGCTTAACTTACCTTGCCATTCTACCTACCTAAATACTAGATTTTCAACCTGTGTACATGTCTCTCTGTTTACGTCTTTCTATCTACCTAGCAACTTACTATCTTATCGATAAAACTACATGATGTCTATCTTCCTACCTGTCTGACAATCTACATTCTTCCCTAGGCACCTACCTGCTTATCTACACACCTTCATCATATATACTTCAATCTATCTATATATATAAAATTCAATGTTTGTGTGTTTGTTTGCCCCTTATAGACTCGGAAACAGCTACTGAACCGATTTAGCTGAAATTTTCAGGATATGTTTGTTTTGATACCGGATGTTGAACCATATGGTTTGAAATTCAACCTGTCACTGTGAGAGATAGGTGACCACAATTTAAGCCATAATATTCGAAACTAATATTTATAATTTTAGTTATTTCTAATTATAGCCACGTTAGAATTTGCGCATGCGCCGTAGTCATGCGCCGTAGTCAGAACGCAAGGCTTCCGCAATTCGCCGGCGAGTTACGTGCAGCCAACGCCTTCTCTAATACATAGAGTAGGTCGAGGAACCGCAAACAAGACTATCTCTATATTTGCCACAATAACCATATTAAACACGATTTCTATTTTCTGTTTTTTTTTTCAAACAACCTTCGATGGGGGGGGGGGGGGGGGGGGGGCGCATCAAGGACTATCTCGACGTCGGCGCAGACATTGACTTCGACATTAACTTCATTAACCGTGTTAGACACGTGCGATTTCTATTGTTGTGCCGTTTCATTAATATATCTGGAGTATCTGTCTACGAGAAAACAATTGCCTGCGGTTTTGAGTTATGTTTTAATCGGGACACAGTAGTAGAGACACACATCTCTAATAGTTAAGTTCTCTTTTCGTTTATCCGTTTAAGTGGCTGCTTGGTCGAATGGTTAGAACACTGGATTCCTGTGCGGGAGAGCTGGGTTCGGATCCGCAGTAGTTAATTTTTTTTTACCCCGGACTAAAATAATATCGTCATCTGCTCTGTCGTGGTGACAGCACTAGCCATGTTGCCTTAATACTTTAAAAAAAAAAAAAGACAAGTAAATGGGTAAACCATTTGATAATTAAATTTGACCATTTCGCAAACTTATGATTGCATTTGTAAACTTTCCGATTGCATGGTTACGCTGAAATTTCATAGATTTTCATTTACTTTCATTTAGATTTAGTTATTTCATCTGCGTTGGAATTTTAAGCTGTGCTGTTTACCATGGCGTTCATTTCCTAATTATGGTTTTTTTTTTTTTCCCTGAGTTCATTTGCTTTTCAAGTGTTTTTTTTCCCCAACTACTTCAATGAGGGAAAGAGTTGTCGGTGAATTTTTTTTTTTGGGGGTTGGGGGGGGGGGCAAACTATTAACTGAGAGAGCTTTAAGTCACAGTAACTGCTTTACCCACTTAAAGTAGCAGCAGCAGTAATAGTTGTGGTTGGGCTGTTACACCATAGTACTCTCATGTGAAGACCGCCGGTAAGGTTATGGCGTTTTTCTGTCAGGAAGTGAAATTATACATTCTAACCTGACCAGTCTGTGGCGACAGCACTAGCCATGCGGAACCAAATCTTCTGGCTCACGACTCTCTGTCTACTCCGATGGTAACACAGATACCAGTGACATTATTTTAGCTACTGTGGTGGTGGTCGTGGTAGTAGTTGTACTGGTACTTGAAGGATGATGTGGTACACTATCCCCATTCACTACCTATTACAATTCCTGCTCCCCATTTTAGTCCAGATGGACAGGGATGTCAATGTCAGTTACAGCAACAAAGAAATATCGTCAGGTAGTGATTTTCAAATCCTTCGAAGAGGGAAAGAGCAGTAGTCGGTGGAAGAGGGGAGGGGGTAATGACTTAAATTTAAGAGAACTTAAAGAGCTTTACACGTGATTTTCAAGTTCTCATTACCTAATTTGTTTATATTTTACTAACGCTACCTCTGCTTTTCTATTTTTTACGACTTACTTTGTTATTCACAAGTACAGTTGTAGCTTTACTTCCGTCCCCTATAAAAATACAAACAGCTTTAGCATGTGATAACCAAATAACCATTTTTGTTACTGTGCTAAAACATCATTTAAACGACCACTAATATAAAGACACAATTATAAGGTGCGTGTTCTAAAGTTGGAAAACCAGACTATCTCTATATCTGTGCAGAGAATAATTGCGACATTAACTATATTAGATAGTGCGATTTCCACTGTCTTTCTTTTCCAAAAACCTTTGATGAGGGAGAGAGTAGTAGGTGGATTTAGTTGTGGTGGGGGGAGGGGGCGGGGATCAAAGACTATCTCTATATCTGAGCAGACAATGATTGTATTAGACACGTGCGATTTATATTTTCTTTCATTTCCATTTAGCCAAACTATGCCACAGCAACGCGTGGCCGGGTACAGCTAGTATACATATAAAAACGAACCCATATACCAAACTCTCTATGTTATTCCTTTATCCTCTCGAGTGCTTTTTCTCTCTCTCTCTCTCTCTCTCTCTTTCTCGCTGTCTCTCACAGATAAGCCACCAAACCCGCCTCCACATATACCTACCAGAAAGAAGGTCACATCCGTGCTGTCATTCAAACTTCTTTCCCGCGTTCTTTTAATGGACTTATTTGACTTCATTCCATCCTTCTTTGTATTAAGCCTGATGATTTCCCTTGTCATGCGATTTTCTGTTACAGTTTTTGTTTGCTATGTAGAATCAACGCCGTCTCTAATAAATAGAGAAGGCCGTGGTAGAATCTCAGAGAGAGAGAGAGAGAGAGAGAGAGAGAGAGAGAGTGAGTTCAACGACAATGGGAGAGTATAGACTCACAAAGAAATGTAGGAAGAGTGGGGAAAAACACGAAAGGGGATTTAAAGAGGAGAGAGCAAGTGAGTCTGACATCAGAGGATACGGGACATGTAATGGGGAGAAGTCAGAGAGAGAGAGAGAAAAGTGAGAGAGAAAAGTGAGAGAGAGAGAGAGAGAGAGAGAGAGAGAGAGAGAGAGAGATCGGGGTGGAGAAAAGATCAGAGAGAATAGGGGAATCAGCAAGATAATGGAGAGTCAGGTATGTCGGAGAGAATTGAATGGGGAGTCCTAGAGAGATGTAGAGACAAACTGAAATGACTTCTGCCCCTTTGCCATTGTCTTCCCACATGTATTTACTTGACTTGATCTGGTTAACGCGTGATCTAGTTGCTACGACGACGTATTGGGGCTAGAAAATGGCTGCTGGAAGCCACACTAAAGCCAACTGGATTAAATAAAACTGAACCAATTTCTCTAACGGAAAGAAAAGTGTTCATCCCGTGTCCAGTTTTCCCTAAGTCAGCTTGCGAAAGGTTATTGTTCTTGAACATAGAAAAACAATGTGATTAAACATAATTTATTTCATTCAATCTTCTGCATTCCTGGGACCCAGAAGGGAAGAAAAGAATAATACTATTGTAACCATTTATGCGTATCGTATGTAATAGTAATGTAACGACAGGCGGGTTGACCAGAAACATGTCTTCTCATCTCATAGAAAACATCAGCTGTTTTATGATGACAGGCAGAAGATGATGAATAATTCATCCAATGCTTTTAGTTTGTTCTGGATGATTCATCATCATCATCATTTAGTGTGCGAAGCGACATGATCGGTTTTGTTCCCCCAGAGCAATTTGTTTTCAGATCTTGAAACACTTGACAGTTAAAAATTGTACGCGTCTCTCTCTCTCTCTCTCTCTCTCTCTCTCTCTCTCTCTTTCTCTCTCTCTCTCCTCGCTCGCTCACTCTCTCTCTCTCTTTCTCTCTCTCCTCGCTCTCTCTAGCCCTCTCTCTCCCTCTCTCTCTCATCGCGCTCTCTCTCACTCTCTCCCCCTCTCTCTCACTCTCCCCCTCTCTCCTCTCACTCTCTCTCCCCTCTCTCTCTCTCCTCGCTCTCTCTCTCCCTCACTCTCACTCTCTCTCTCACTTTCTCTCTCTCCTCGCTCTTTCTCTTCCCCTCTCTCTCACTCTCCCTCTCTCACTCCCCCTCTCTCACTCCCCCTCTCTCTCACTCCCCCTCTCTCTCTCTGACTCTCCCTCTCTCACTTTCCTTTCTGCATTATGTGGATGCTCTAGGCATGTTGCTAGCCATTCTGGAGAAGAAGACTGAGCCCTATAGGAAAGAACTCGGTGTGTCGCTCATTTCGACTGAAAAGGTGTTAAACTTATCTCTGGTACCACCAGTTTACCTGCTTGTCACAGCCTACCCTAGGACCGCTGGTGTCCTTGTCAAACGTAATCACCAAATATACAGTGGGTATGGGTTAGTTTTTTTTTTTTTTTTTAATTTCAGAGACAAAATTTCCAAAGTAATAACTCAGTAAATAACTGATAAGTAATAAGTAAATTTGTGAGACGTCAGACTTGAGGTTTTACAGAAGAATGCTCAAAATTCATAGGACAGCCAAAAAGAGCAACCCAGATGTATTGAAACAGACGAGGACCCGAAGACAACTTATCACAAACATCAGAAAGTCATCATTTTTAGGTCATGAAATTAGAAGAAGGAAATTGGAACATATTGTGACAACTGGAAGGATCCGTTGAAAAAGATTGAGGAAGACAATACACACTGCATGCAATTTGGTAGTAGACCGCCTTGCGTTGGTTTCGACATTGGTTTCGAGAGTGGACTGTTCAAAAGCAGTGGTAAAATACCTAAATGTGCCTTTAAAAAAACAGCCAGAAATGGCGGGGTTGGTTCTTGCAACGTCCTACACAGATACACAACTAATTAACTTGTGTGTTTATAACTTTCAATGACCCAGACACGTGCTTAAATGGTTCCGTCTGTTGTCATAGGTCACAAATTGGGATTGGTGTCACAGGGCACGAACTCCATGACACTGACAAAGGGCCACACAAGTGTAACCAAAGCACACGTTATAAATATTAGGACAGTTTTAAAAAATC
>CAJHNH020001023.1:176940-207055 GCA_905116865.2 Candidula unifasciata
TTCTTAGGATTAGATTGAAGAAATCGGTCGATGTAATTTGGAGTATCTTTAGATAGGATTTTGTGAATAAATTTGGCCTTATTAAAAATTAAACGTTTACTAAATGGCAGAAGCCTTAGATGTCCATATAAAAGATTTTTTTTCAATGTAGTTTCTATCGGAAACTAGGCGTAAGGCCCTATTTTGTAGAGAACTCAGCCGTTTGACATTAGATTTGGAGCAGCCATCCCAAATTGTTGAACAATAGTCAATATTTTACATGTATTTGCGTCCAGAAAGTGCTGCATTTTTCCAAGTTGATATACTTTTTGTGTGCTACTTTTTTGGTCATGGCATGAACGTGGGAACTCCAAGTTAGATGGCTGTCAATTAAAACACCTAATGTTTTATGTTCAACTACATTAACAATAGGTAGCTTGTCGATGAAGAGCTCAAGCGGTGGCTTGTGTACAGCTAATGTTTGTAGCTTTTGCCTAGTTGTTATCACCATAGATTTAGATGGGAGGCTTTAGGCCTATAACCAGTTTCTCGTGGGAACAGTTAATACCATGGGGTGTCTGCTGCAACGGGGGACTGAGCAGGCATGGGAATATTCAAGTCGATTATGATAACATAACATTACATCATCAGCATAGAGGGCGTGCTTCTGATATTATAGATATTTTGATAAACGAAACATTGACTAACACAGGTTTCTGGCTACTGTAGGTTCGAATATCCGTATGGAAGCTATACCTATAAGTTTTTATATTGTGTAGTATATCCTCCATATCTTTCCTTCTTTGCTCTACTACTATGGATGTCCATCAATACATGTGAATCCCCCCCCCCCCCCCCCCCCCCCCCCCCCAATCTGTTTTACAGGCTGCAGTGGTTTTCCTCATACAATGGTATTCAGGCGCTTGTATACACAGAACGAGTCGCATTCAGTGCCAAATCGTGCGCAAACCTGCAAGTGTTCATGTGACAGGAAATCCATTGAAATAATCAAAGAGGTAGTAAACTGAATACAACTGCTTTTTTGTGAGGAAAAACTGCTTTGAGGTTCTTTTTAAGTCTACGCAGTAAATAACACAGCGAAGCTACACACACGGGTAATTCAATGAAATATTTGTAACTTCAACGGCTACGATATCAGGCGTGACTTGTGAATGGTGGCAAGATCAGTACAGACACGGCAGGAGGAATCAGAGTGTGATAAAGTCCCAAAATAACAAAAAGCAGCGCAGTATAACCTAAAGGTAAATGTGAACAAATTCAAACATATGAATTGGTTCAACTATCTTGGAACAGTTATAACATCTGGCGGAATATTATCGGCAAGACGATTACTATTTTATGGACATAACCAGAGCAAGGTATTATTCTACGCATTAGAACAAGACACAATCAACTTCGCAGCCACATGTACACACAATTTAAAATCGGCGAATCAGCCGTGTGCACATATGTACTGGCACCTGAGACAACAGATCATGTCCTCCAAGACTGTCCCAAATACAACATATCAAGGCAAAACTTTAGGCCAAGAGAAACATCGATTCAAGTCAAATTTTAGGGGTCACTGAGTGAATTACAAAAGACAGTGAAGTTCATACTAGAGAAAACACTGCACATTTAGATAATCTATTTCAAGCGAACGGAAGAAGAGGAAGCCATGAAGAGGCCAGAACAAGAATCACTAAGGCAAGTGAGAAATTAAATGTGGGCAGCATTCAAGATTTTTTGGGCATGATATGTGGATAGAGACTTCCTTGAAATGAAAACAACAATCAGTCTTGAAGGAAAAAACTGGAGAACGCAGAGATCAATGGTTGGATACCTTGAAGAAAAGACTCGAGGACACAGAGATCAATGGCTGGATACCTTGAAGAAAAGACTCGAGGACACAGAGATCAATGGTTGGATACCTTGAAGAAAAGACTCGAGGACACAGAGATCAATGGTTGGATACCTTGAAGAAAAGACTCGAGGACACAAAGATCAATGGCTAGATACCTTGAAGAAAAGACTCGAGGACACGGAGATCAATGGTTGGATACCTTGAAGAAAAGACTCGAGGACACAGAGATCAATGGTTGGATACCTTGAAGAAAAGACTCCAGGACACAGAGATCAATGGCTGGATACCTTGAAGAAAAGACTCGAGGACACAGAGATCAATGGTTGGATACCTTGAAGAAAAGACTCCAGGACACAGAGATCAATGGTTGGATACCTTGAAGAAAAGACTCGAGGACACAGAGATCAATGGTTGGATACCTTGAAGAAAAGACTCGAGGACACAGAGATCAATGGTTGGATACCTTGAAGAAAAGACTCGAGGACACAAAGATCAATGGCTGGATACCTTGAAGAAAAGACTCGAGGACACAGAGATCAATGGTTGGATACCTTGAAGAAAAGACTCGAGGACACAGAGATCAATGGTTGGATACCTTGAAGAAAAGACTCCAGGACACAGAGATCAATGGCTGGATACCTTGAAGAAAAGACTCGAGGACACAGAGATCAATGGTTAGATACCTTGAAGAAAAGACTCCAGGACACAGAGATCAATGGTTGGATACCTTGAAGAAAAGACTCCAGGACACAAAGATCAATGGTTGGATACCTTGAAGAAAAGACTCGAGGACACAGAGATCAATGGCTGGATACCTTGAAGAAAAAACTGGAGAACGCAGAGATCAATGGCTGGATACCTTGAAGAAAAGACTCGGGGACACAGAGATCAATGGCTGGATACCTTAGCGTCGTTCAGACACAAAACATAAACTTCATCTGCAATTCTGGTTAACGTGCGAGATCTTGTACCGTCACTGCTCACTCTTATCGGCACATGATGGTGATGTTGATTGACCTGACCTCTGTTTACGTGGAAACATGGAACAGTTATAGTCTATTGCTACTGAAAGTTTAATTAATCTAGGGAACCATTGTTGCCAGTAACTAACCATTAGTGACATGCATGAATAGTTCACTGAAGCAAAACAAACAAATTTGGAGACCTGTAATTAGAAACACTAAACATAATTAATATTGTGACAGTTAGGCGAAAACTATTTGAAAACCACGGCATAAGAAGACGTGGGACCGCTAGTGTAATAAAACTAATTTAATTCCGTTTCTGTATAATGCGGAATTATATATATTTGTTTTCTGCGCGAAATCCAAAGATATAAATATGTCAACGCAACAAGTGGCGAGATACTCGCCAGAAACAGTGAATACAATGCCCAACAAAGAAGACGTTTGCATATCTGAGGACGTTGTATCACCCACCGAGACTCTGTATTTGTCTCCTCTTTGTTTATGTTATGATTTCTTCTCCCTCACCCTCCTGGTTTGCTCTCAGATCACTCTGATGTCTTTCATCAAACCAGTAGCATGCAGTTGCTGTATAGTTTGTCTTGGAGTGTGCTTGGATGACTTGTTGCCTTAGTGTGGAGCGGGGGAAGTGGAGTGGGGGAAGTGGGGTGGGGGAAGTGTCTACGGGGAACAAAAGGCGTGAAACTTGTTGAGGAAACAATATCAACCTGTGTGCGGGTGTTTGCGCGTGTGTGGGGTGTGTGCGTGTATTTTATGTGTGGGTGCTGCGCTGAAATCAGGACTTGTGTACATGCTAACATGTGTCTCCACAAATGTCAAGCATTAGTGCTAGTGTCGCCAGCCCTCTGGTTTATTTTGAAGCGGGAGAACAAGAGCTCTGTATCACAGTCCCCGTTAATATGATAATTTGGTTGCTACCTGATCAGACGAAACGTCTCTGAGCAAAGCAAAAAGCAATGCAAAGCAAAGATTCATTTTCACGCCTATGGCGCATCGGGCATACGGGAAGAGCGTCCCATATTTTTACAGACCAATCGGCATGGTAATGTGGTCAGCATTACGCCGGCCGTCTTTACTTTCCCAGGACAGCCATCCTGGTACCAATATTAGGCTGGGTCGACCTGCGACGCACCATACCACGCTAAAAATCCACGCAGCCAGCAGTGGGTTTCGACCGCGGTAAGTTGGATTACGAGTCGGACTCGCAACGCTTAAGCCATGGACGCCGCGAAACGTCTCTACAACAGTCTTATTACAGTAGCTCCAAACACATTTAGACTCTCGTTAGAGCTGAACGCCGAGAATGCGGAATAAAGAGTCAATTTGAACCTTCACAAGCCAACAAACAAACGATGACTCACAGACAGTGTTCTACCGTATCTACTGACACCTCGATTAGATGTGACATAAGTTGAGCTTGCGCGTTGCACCCTGTTTTATACACCACCGTTTGTGGCTTAATTTATGTGATTTACTGTCAGCCAGGCTCAGACTGCAAAGCTAAATTTATGTGCATTATCCTCGGGTGCACTAGAGAATGCCCTGTGTGACGACGAGACTTCATTTTACTATCACGGAGCATAGAAGAATAATGACTAGTGCAAGCACACAACTCAGCGTGTTACGAAAGAGGTTCTCCTTGCGAGAATCGCTCGATAGAAGACACTTGAGGAAGTTAAAGAAGGGAAGATTATGATAAGGTTGAGCAGACGATACTGTCAAACTTGTATGTGAGGCCAAGAACACTGAAGAAAGACGCCATTTTCCTTTATGTCTTCACAAAAATCAACAAGAGACGCAAAGAGTGGAATCCGGTGACGGTAGATGTTGATATCCAGGCCTTCGTTCATGAGTCTTGTGACTAGACTTGACGGTAGATGTTGATATCCAGGCCCTCGTTCATATGAGTCTTGTGACTAGACTTGACGGTAGATGTTGATATCCAGGCCCTCGTTAAACAAGACTAGACTTGACGGTAGATGTTGATATCCAGGCCTTCGTTCATGAGTCTTGTGACTAGACTTGACGGTAGATGTTGATATCCAGGCCCTCGTTAAAGAGTCTTGTGACTAGACTTGACGGTAGATGTTGATATCCAGGCCCTCATTCATGAGTCTTGTGACTAGACTTGACGGTAGATGTTGATATCCAGGCCCTCGTTAAAGAGTCTTGTGACTAGACTTGACGGTAGATGTTGATATCCAGGCACTCGTTAAAGAGTCTTGTGACTAGACTTGACGGTAGATGTTGATTTCCAGGCCCTCATTCATGAGTCTTGTGACTAGACTTGACGGTAGATGTTGATATCCAGGCACTCGTTAAAGAGTCTTGTGACTAGACTTGACGGTAGATGTTGATATCCAGGCCCTCATTCATGAGTCTTGTGACTAGACTTGACGGTAGAAGTTGATATCCAGGCCCTCGTTAAAGAGTCTTGTGACTAGACTTGACGGTAGATGTTGATATCCAGGCCCTCATTCATGAGTCTTGTGACTAGACTTGACGGTAGATGTTGATATCCAGGCCCTCGTTAAAGAGTCTTGTGACTAGACTTGACGGTAGATGTTGATATCCAGGCCCTCGTTAAAGAGTCTTGTGACTAGACTTGACGGTAGATGTTGATATCCAGGCCCTCATTCATGAGTCTTGTGACTAGACTTGACGGTAGATGTTGATATCCAGGCACTCGTTAAAGAGTCTTGTGACTAGACTTGACGGTAGATGTTGATATCCAGGCCCTCATTCATGAGTCTTGTGACTAGACTTGACGGTAGAAGTTGATATCCAGGCCCTCGTTAAAGAGTCTTGTGACTAGACTTGACGGTAGATGTTGATATCCAGGCCCTCATTAATGAGTCTTGTGACTAGACTTGACGGTAGATGTTGATATCCAGGCCCTCGTTAAAGAGTCTTGTGACTAGACTTGACGGTAGATGTTGATATCCAGGCCCTCGTTAAAGAGTCTTGTGACTAGACTTGACGGTAGATGTTGATATCCAGGCCCTCATTCATGAGTCTTGTGACTAGACTTGACGGTAGATGTTGATATCCAGGCCCTCGTTAAAGAGTCTTGTGACTAGACTTGACGGTAGATGTTGATATCCAGGCCCTCGTTAAAGAGTCTTGTGACTAGACTTGACGGTAGAAGTTGATATCCAGGCCCTCGTTCATAAGTCTTGTGACTAGACTTGACGGTAGATGTTGATATCCAGGCCCTCGTTCATGAGTCTTGTGACTAGACTTGACGGTAGATGTTGATATCCAGGCCCTCGTTCATGAGTCTTGTGACTAGACTCGCTGATACAGATTCAAAAAGGAGTCACAAGGTTAATCCTAGTTTAAGAGTACTATAATAACAATAAAAATAATTTGTTAAATGGTAAAAAATATAATAGGGCCCTTGAAATAATGTGAAATGTATAATCAAATACCTTTTAAATTACACCCCACCACCCATTTTTGTTTTGGACACAAATAGCCTTAGTCTGTAGATTCCGACACCCAGAGCCGTCAAGGATGTTGTTAAATACAAACGAATTTGTCGTTTACGTTTGACATAACAAGCGCAAGTATACATGTACCCTTTCTGTATTCCCGAAGATAGAATCGTTTTCAGAAAAGCCAACAGGAAGTTTGCTGTGACCGTAAGCAGTGTAATAATATAAATGTTGGAGGTAACAATGAAACCAACTGTAGTGGACGTCACAAAATTACAGCCATAATTAATTGCCTACTAAGCGATTCTTCTTCTTAAATTTTATGCCGTGTGGCGTTGGTAGTTATGTCTATCCACAACCTTCTGTCTCGTGTACTTTCAATCAACTCTGACACTGATGATTCTCCATGACATATGTCAAAACTGTCCAGCATTTGTTCTCTTGGTCTCCATCTGCCTCTCCTAGCCTCCAAATTTCCTACTGTCATGATGTACTCCAGTATGAGCAATTAGGAATGAAGCACAATTCAGTAATGGGATTTGATGGCAGGTAATGGCTTGATTAACTGAAAAGCTTCACTGCGTTAATTTACAAAGCGTATCTTCATTCCTAAACTAGGGGGTGATGGTGGGCAATGAAAGAGCAGCCAGGCTGGCAAGGACTGCCACTTTAGCTAGATGAGAGGACACGCTAGACATAGAAAATCGAAAGCTATATATAATTACCATTCTTTAATTCAAATCTGTCACCCCAAAGTGACGAAGGCGTCTCGCTGCAGAAACATGTTCACTTTCTGTAAGTGCCAATCAGTTCTTATTTATTTGGATATATCACTGGATAGCGCCGACAGACATTGTTAACGTCTTTAAATGGTAGGTCAAAGCGGGGACCTCCTACAGAATAAATGACTTCAACAGAAAGCGAGCGATTTGGGTTACTTACCAAGTAGCCAGTGAAGACACCGTGAAGAGGCTGGCCAGTCAACACCAAAATAACAAATACTTCTTATACGGTAATAGATTTTGTTGACTGAAATGACAATTAACGGTTTTACGTCAATAGATTTGGTTGACAGAAGTGACAATCAATGGTTTTACGTTAATAGATTTTGTTGACTGAAATGACAATTAACGGTTTTACGTCAATAGATTTGGTTGACAGAAGTGACAATCAATGGTTTTACGTTAATAGATTTGGTTGACTGTAATGATAATTAACTTTTATACGTTAATATATTTGGTTGACTGAAATGATAATTAACGGTTATACGTTGATAGATTTGGTTGACTGAAATGATAATTAACGGTTAAATGTTAATAGATTTGGTTGACTGAAATTATAATTACTGCCTTATGAACCACCCGCTACTGGGAAATCATAGCTCTGAAACCAAATGCGTTATGAACCACTCGCTACTGGGAAATCATAGCTCTGAAACCAAATGCGTTATGAACCACTCGCTACTGGGAAATCATAGCTCTGAAGCCAAATGCGTTATGAACCACCCGCTACTGGGAAATCATAGCTTGTAACCAAATGCGTTATGAACCACCCGCTACTGGGAAATCATAGCTCTGAAACCAAATGCGTTATGAACCACCCGCTACTGGGAAATCATAGATCTGAAACCAAACGCGTTATGAACCACTCGCTACTGGGAAATCATAGCTCTGAAACCAAACGCGTTATGAACCACTCGCTGCTGGGAAATCATAGCTTGTAACCAAACGCGTTATGAACCACTCGCTACTGGGAAATCATAGATCTGAAACCAAACGCGTTATGAACCACTCGCTGCTGGGAAATCATAGCTCTGAAACCAAACGCGTTATGAACCACTCGCTACTGGGAAATCATAGCTCTGAAACCAAACGCGTCATGTACCACCCGCTACTGGGAAATCATAAGTCTGAAACCAAACGCGTTATGAACCACTCGCTACTGGGAAATCATAGCTTGTAACCAAACGCGTTATGAACCACTCGCTACTGGGAAATCATAGCTCTGAAACCAAACGCGTTATGAACCACTTGCTACTGGGAAATCATAGATCTGAAACCAAATGCGCTATGAACCACTTGCTACTGGGAAATCATAGCTCTGAAACCAAACGCGTTATGAACCACTCGCTACAGGGAAATCATAGCTCTAAAACCAAACGCGTTATGAACCACCCGCTACTGGAAAATCATAGCTCTGAAACCAAACCCATTGTGAACCCTTTGCTACTGGGAAATCATAGCTCTGAAACCAAACGCGTTATGAACCACCCGCTACTGGGAAATCATAGCTCTGAAACCAAACCCGTTATGAACCCTTTGCTACTGGGAAATCATAGCTCTGAAACCAAACGCGTCATGAACCACCCGCTACTGGGAAATCATAGATCTGAAACCAAACGCGTTATGAACCACTCGCTACTGGGAAATCATAGCTTGTAACCAAACGCGTTATGAACCACTCGCTACTGGGAAATCATAGCTCTGAAACCAAACGCGTTATGAACCATTCGCTACTGGAAAATCATAGCTTGTAACCAAACGCTTTATGAACCACTCGCTACTGGGAAATCATAGATCTGAAACCAAACGCGTTATGAACCACGCGCTGCTGGGAAATCATAGCTCTGAAACCAAACGCGTCATGAACCACTCGCTACTGAAAAAACATAGCTCTGAAACCAAACGCGTCATGAACCACCCGCTACTGGGAAATCATAGATCTGAAACCAAACGCGTTATGAACCACTCGCTGCTGGGAAATCATAGCTCTGAAACCAAACGCGTCATGAACCACTCGCTAATGAGAAATCAAAGCTTGTAACCAAATGCGTTATGAGCCATTTTCGACTGGGAGATCATAGATCTTAAACCAAACGCGTTATGAATAATTAATTTCCATATGTTTGTTTTCATTGCAGGCGATTGTTTGTTACCTGGGAGATCTCGACAAGAGAGTCTTTGTGAAAGAGAATATTTTCGTGATGACGATACGTTAACTGGCTGAATCTTTGGCAGTACATTGCCTGCAGATACACATAGAGTGGCGACCAACCTGTTGGATATCAAAGTTCCTTTTGTAGTTGTGGAAATCAGTAAGTGTCTCCTCCGGGATGTCTAGACGGGCGAGAGCAGTGCCGGATTTCAGCACTTTACGAAAGGAACTTCTGGTTGGAGGTGCTCTGTTTGCTGACCCACAGTTCCCGCCCAATTTAAAGTCTCTCTTCATCGATGGAAGAGTTCCACCTGAAACTAGATACCGTGGCAGCATTGTCTGGAAGCGGCCTGGGGTATGTTCGCTCCTATGTCTGCTTGTATTTGTGGTGATATTGTAAGATGTTATGAAGAAGTGAAACGTATGTATCTTTGTTTCTGTGTGTGAGTCTATGAATGTAGCTAGGTATGTAAGTATGTGTGTAAATCTATGTGTATGTCAGTGTGTATGTAGGTAGGTATGTATGTGTGTATATGTATGTGTGTGTATGTATGCATCAGCCACACATGCTTTTGTTTAGTTTACTATTCATATTATGTATATTTTTATATGAACAAAACATATTTTACGGGTAAAATGCAATTGCTGTGCGAAAGGTGAAGATGAATGTTTGGTAGGGCTAAATGTAGGACAGGCTTACGTGCCTTAAGTTTCTGATTATTTGAAAAAAGTTCTTTCATTCTGTGTGAATCACTATGTTGTCTCTCTCTCTGTATATCTCTCCATCTCTCCGCTGACCAGTGATAGTCCTACCTATAACCCATGATTACGTGCTTACTCACTTAGTCGCTCTTCTTCTACCTTGGAGTGTAAAGGGAGAGATCATCAGACTTCTCTATCATCAGTTTTCTTTTTGATTTTGTTGCAGTCAGGGACTGTTGGATGTTGTCTTCCAAGTTTGTTTTAGTGGTCTGGTTTCTGGCCTCCCCTGCTTGCCTTGGTGGCCAATTCTCTCCAATTATGCATACATGGCCAAATGATTATAATTGTGACATCCACTTGAGTTTTAAAGGCTTGGGTTTCAAGATCAGGACGTATTTCTGATTGCAAACTTTGTCACTTCTTGTCATTTAGACAACCTTTCACAGATACCTCATTTCTGAGGCCTGAAGCTGTCTTCTTCTGTGAGCTGTTGTCATTACCCATGACTCGTACCCTCTATGTCAGGACTGGCACATAGTTAGACATAACCCATTATTAGGCATTTAATTATTTAGAGTTACCCCACCCCAACCCCTTCCTTGGAAGCCACAGCAACAAAGGTACAAATCAGGGTATTATACTGTTTTATGAGGGTGTGTGTGCAAGCACATATAATAGTAATTATACATGTTAAATCTACATTAAACTCCATATTAGAACACTGTGAAAACAATGGTTTTATTTGCAGGATTTAGTGCCCAACCCACAGTTTGTGATAAACAATGTGAATCGCCATGACATCGAGCAGGGAAGTTTGGGTAAGGAAGTAGGAGAAATCATCATCATCCTCACCATTGTGTGTCTTACTGTTAAACTATCATGGTTCACAGTCTAACAATATCACTAAGATCTTGGGCTATGATGTCGAATCATGATGTAGAATGGTAGTTTCCCCTTGACCTCCTCTAGTTGTCATAAATGATAAATCCTACCAGGCAGCAACGTGTGGATGAGGTAACGTCAGGCATCTCTAAACCACTGATGACCATATAACAGTTTTGAGGAGTTTTACAGAGATAGGTGCTGTACCAACTAACCAGTCTTTAGAAAGGTGATGGTGAAGAGATGAATAAACATTTTACAGAAGTCCCAAGAACTATGTTACAATGTTTTAGAACCATAGGATGCATCATAACAATTACACACGTTTATTACTTGCATTTTTTAAATTTTTTTTTTAACAATAAAGTTTAGATGAACTCTCCTTGTGTTGTAATTGTACTTTATAGAACTGAATCTTATTTCAGAGAATGGATTTCAACAAATGCTCCACAATAAGTTTTGCTGCAATGGATCTCCAACAAACTGACTCTTGTCTTGGTAGTACTCTCTCTCAAACTGCTCTTCTCTTCATCAGTCTTTTGATGTTCTACAACATTGTGGACAACTTGCTGTCTTACCTTTGACCTTTCCCTATAGTATGGTTTTTAATCTCTCTTTTATTTTTTTCTATTAGCAACTTTCTTTTGTTTCCTAATCTTCTATTTGAGTACAAGAATTGATTTGCACACATAGTACCCACAAAAATAGTCTCAGAGAATGAGTGAATGAGATTAAACCCCAACACGACATCCACCAAGCCATAAACGCAGTGTAACCCAAAGTGCACCATGCGGATGAGGAACACCCGGGGAGAGGTCCCAGAAACCAAGTTCAACCGTTAGGCTATATTAGGATTCCTTTCTACAGTCAGGGTGGGGGCTTTACAATCACTAAAAAATCGGTGTCCCGTATTGAGACGATAGATATACTGTGATCTAAGATGGTAGGTAGCTAGTTGTACCCCACCAGAACATCACACAAGCAATTAACACCGCATGACACAAAGTGCCATCATGTGGATGAGGATTACCCATGGAGAGGTACAGGAAACCGCGTTCAGATATTAGACCATGTTTATGGCCAGGCTATATTGTGGCCCCTGGCAGGAGCCAGGGTAGGGCTTCAAAAGAATGAAAAATTGAATCCCACAAGGGGATGACAACTAGTGTCAATTTATATTTCATCTAAGATAAAATATAGATATCTTAAAACAGACTAGACATTTTAAAAAAAAAAAAACAAAATTAGCTATGGTCATACTGTACATAATACTGTAAGTGAATTATTATCATAATTAATAGGAGCAAAACATCATTTCCATGTCTTGATAATCAATTGGTTTGTTGTATCTCTTGAAGGAAACTGTTGGTTTATTGCTGGGGCAGCAATCCTTGCTACCACTCACAGAGACCAGTTTCAGAGAGTAGTTCCCCTTGACCAAGGTTTTGAACCAGGACAGTACACAGGTAATTGGTTTTATCAACTGTTTCATGATTCAGCCACATGGTAAACTGTAAAGATAGAATAAATTTCACAATTTATTTTTCTGACTGAAGTTTTTGGCAGTAATTTAAAAATAATGTATCATAATAATTATGTAAAAAAAAATACATTTCTGTATTAAACACAAATGAGGTACTCAACTGTTGCCACTAATTGCTTGGTTTTCACAACATTAACCAGTCTCAAATTACATAAGCCTAGTCATCATTCCCATAAGTACTTAAATTTGTGTGAGTTATGAAAGAAAAAACTGATCATTGCAAGTCATTGAGAATTGGGATCTATATATGTATTGTCATATATGTTTTATCCTTCATTTAAATTTTGAAGACAGTGATCACATTAAACTTTCAGCTCTATAAATAATTTGCATAAGAAGAGATAAAAGCCATATACAACCTGGGAATCTTAGAAAGCTTGCCTGTCTCACAATTTTCTTAAGAAATATCAAATACATATTTTAACTTTCATATCCACCTTCAATATTTTATCTTCGATTCACAACAGAAGACAACTTAGAAACTGAAGTTGTAATTTATATAAGTATAGACACCTATCAGTAAATCATTTTCAGTTCTGAATGTTCTGTTTCGCCAGAACTATCTCTTTGTCAGCATGTTCTGATGCACACAATTATATATATATATATGTGTGTGTATTTTGGAATTGTCACGTTGCCAGAAGAAATCCCAACACCACCGTTACAATTGTTGCTGTAAGTCCAGAAATATGGTGGAGAGAGGTTGGTCAAGGATAACTGAATGGAAGGAGAACTGAACACAAAGTACTGGAGGGTTACATTGTTTATGATATCTGCCCATACTGTAACTGAAATGTTTTATGATATCTGCCCATACTGTATCTGAAATGTTTTATGATATCTGCCCATACTGTAGCTGAAATGTTTTATGATATCTGCCATACTGTAGCTGAAATGTTTTATGATATCTGCCCATACTGTAGCTGAAATGTTTTATGATATCTGCCCATACTGTAGCTGAAATGTTTTTTTATATCTGCCCATACTGTAGCTGAAATGTTTTATGATATCTGCCCATACTGTAGCTGAAATGTTTTATGATATCTGCCCATACTGTAGCTGAAATGTTTTATGATATCTGCCCATACTGTAGCTGAAATGTTTTATGATATCTGCCCATACTGTAGCTGAAATGTTTTATGATATCTGCCCATACTGTAGCTGAAATGTTTTATGATATCTGCCCATACTGTAGCTGAAATGTTTTATGATATCTGCCCATACTGTAGCTGAAATGTTTTATGATATCTGCCCATACTGTAGCTGAAATGTTTTATGATATCTGCCCATACTGTAGCTGAAATGTTTTATGATATCTGCCCATACTGTAGCTGAAATGTTTTATGATATCTGCCCATACTGTAGCTGAAATGTTTTATGATATCTGCCCATACTGTAGCTGAAATGTTTTATGATATCTGCCCATACTGTAGCTGAAATGTTTTATGATATCTGCCCATACTGTAGCTGAAATGTTTTATGATATCTGCCCATACTGTAGCTGAAATGTTTTATGATATCTGCCCATACTGTAGCTGAAATGTTTTATGATATCTGCCCATACTGTAGCTGAAATGTTTTATGATGTCTGCCCATACTGTAGCTGAAATGCTTTATGATATCTGCCCAAACTGTAGCTGAAATGCTTTATGATATCTGCCCAAACTGTAGCTGAAATGTTTTATGATATCTGCCCAAACTGTAGCTGAAATGTTTTATGATGTCTGCCCAAACTGTAGCTGAAATGTTTTATGATATCTGCCCATACTGTAGCTGAAATGTTTTATGATATCTGCCCATACTGTAGCTGAAATGCTTTATGATATCTGCCCATACTGTAGCTGAAATGCTTTATGATATCTGCCCAAACTGTAGCTGAAATGTTTTATGATATCTGCCATACTGTAGCTGAAATGTTTTATGATATCTGCCCATACTGTAGCTGAAATGTTTTATGATATCTGCCCATACTGTAGCTGAAATGTTTTATGATATCTGCCTATACTGTAGCTGAAATGTTTTATGATATCTGCCCATACTGTAGCTGAAATATTTTATGATATCTGCCCATACTGTAGCTGAAATGTTTTATCATATCTGCCCATACTGTAGCTGAAATGTTTTATCATATCTGCCCATACTGTAGCTGAAATGAGATGGGTGGGAAAGTCAGCACTGACTGTGTTCCTTGCAAATTGTTGTGTCTGGGCAAGAAGAGACAAAATGACATGTATGAGGAAAAAATAAGGCCTTAAATTTCTGTATCTCAGGATAATGTTTCTTTCATAATTTTTTGCAAACTTATAATGTTCAGGGATGTTCAGATTCAATTTCTGGTGGTATGGAAAGTGGGTGGAAATTATTATTGATGACTATCTTCCAACCAATGGCCAAAGATTGATCTACTCCAGCAACAGGGAGAGGCCAAACGAGTTTTGGCCCTGTCTTCTAGAGAAAGCCTATGCCAAGTGAGTATGGCATTAGCCAGATGCTTCTAGTTTTTGACTGAACAAAACTGTAATGAGCAGAAATATTATAAAATCAGAGTTATTGGTAGCAGGAAACTAAACAATTTGTTACTGCCTAAAGTTGAATCATGGAGAGTTTTCTAACTCTTTATATTATGCTTACACTTAGTCAAATTACTTGTACCAGAAGCAATGGCTAAATAGCTTTTATATATGATACAAAAGAATATTTGGCATTAGATGACAAGACATGATCACAGAAAATGAAATGTTGGGAAGAACAAGCACTACAGTAGTTTTCATGGTGCTCAGTCTTCAAAGACTAAATGGCTGAGACACACTTGGTGGATGGTAAAATCGCTGATGACATCTTTGGCAGTAAGGTAAAGATTAATAGAAGCTGTTGAGGGCTCTCTCTTCTTCTATATAAAGATCTGTCCCAGTGGGGCATGAATGATACAGATATAGGTGGATTCATGGAAAAAAAGGATGTCATGGATCATTTTGCATAAAGGGCAAAGAAAAGAAGAGTGAATGATGAATGACAACATTGATTCATACAAGTTAGGAGCTAACATTTGAAGGCTGTTACTTGTTCACTCACTCACTCATTTTTTTTTTACCTACTGACCGGCTCACTCACTCACTCACTCATTTTTTGACTCACTGACTCACTCATTTACTCACTCATTCACTCACTCACTCACTCATATACTAGCTAATTTTGCTTTTTTCCTTCCATCGTGTATTGGCCTCTTGGCCTCATACTTACTTTTTATCCATTTGGCTTTCTTAATTCCAATTTTCTTGCTTTCCTTTTGTCAACATTTCACATTTTGATTTCTCCTTTGTTTCACCAACCACATCATCCATCATTTGATGATCTTTAACATACAAACTAAACCAAATGTTGAACCACACATTCAGGCTGCGAGGGTCCTATGAAGCTCTAGAAGGTGGTAAGATACAAGATGCAATGGTGGATATGACAGGTGGCATTTCAGAGGTAATTGACATCCGAGTGAAACAAGATGTCTCCCCAGAATTATACTCACTTTTGTTCACATCATTCAAAATGAAAACCTTGATGGGAGCTTGCATTTTTGTAAGTAATGCATTCATTTGCTTATTTTCTCATGTTTGTTTTTGTGACAGTCATTTCTGATATTTTCTCCTCTTTTAAATATGCATTTTGGCAGGATAGCATCTCTGTGATTGTAGCATATCCAGTTGCTGTTGTGAAAAACTGGCAAATCAGAGCTGAGCATGGATGTGTCTGTTAATATATGCCAAATGTCAAGATGACATTGTATTATTGAGTATTTGAATGGGCTATGAGTGAGCAAGTGGGCAAGTGAGTGTGAATAAAGGAGTGAGCAAGTGGACAAGTGAGTGTGAATAAAGGAGTGAGCAAGTGGACAAGTGAGTGTGAATAAAGGAGTGAGCAAGTGGACAAGTGAGTGTGAATAAAGGAGTGAGCAAGTGGACAAGTGAGTGTGAATAAAGGAGTGAGCAAGTGGACAAGTGAGTGTGAATAAAGGAGTGAGCAAGTGGGCAAGTGAGTGTGAATAAAGGAGTCAGCAAGTGGGCAAGTGAGTGTGAATAAAGGAGTGAGCAAGTGGGCAAGTGAATGTGAATAAAGGAAACAGCAAGTGACTGAGGGAAAAAAATAATACAAATAAATAAACAGAAAAGGAAGAATAAATTATAATACAAAAGTTCCCCCCGTGTGGGTTCCGGGGCCCCATTGTGGGGGGAAAACAAGAATAGACTCACTGCCTCCCCAAAAGCATGTCGTAAGAGTCGACTAATTGGGGAGCTTCCTTTGAAGTTGGAGTGCATCTGCCGGAGAGGCAAGGAACCAACAGTCTGTATTCAAGAGAATGAGATCTGTAAAACTGATGCACACGCAACACTCAGGTCCTGGAGCAGGACTGCAGTTCACTAGTTGACGAGCAACCAGAACTTTCCGCCAGAGTGTACAGCTGGTGAAGGCGAAGAAGAAGAAGAAGATAATAGAAAAAAAAAAACGAGAAAAGAGAATAAGAAAGAAACAAACACAGGAAAGAAACAAGATAAGAAATAAATAAAGAAAAAAAAAAGGTTAAAAAAAAACAGTTTGAAAAAGCATACAGAATGGATAATTGATTGATACAGTAATGGATATTTGCTGATCCAAAAATGAAGGTGTGAAATAAAGACAAGTTTCAAGTCAAGGGAACTTACTTCTTTGCACTGGGTTTGACATCCCAGGGCTCAACTCTTATTCTGCAGAACTGTAAAGTGTCTGTTGAGAAAAATGTACATAGCACAAACTCTGTAGCTTTAGAGATGATCCCCAAAGATTTCTCTAAAGATTGCACTCATTAACCGAATGACAGAACATGCTGAGAAATGCACCTATGACATTCAGAGTATGAGGCAAGCAGTTTATGTTCCTATTTCTGACCTTTTTACTTGTTTGTTATGTGTTTAATATTTGTTTTCTACTTTCTTTAGCGACCAGAGGATTCTTCTTTGACAGAAATAAAAATATCCAATGGTCTGTACATGGGCCATGCTTACAGCATTACTGGATTTCGACAGGTATTAAATTATAACACAAATATTGAAGTAATATATCAGAAACAATTAAAGAAAACCAGTAAGAAATACGCATGGCAAAAAAATAGTAGATAAAAAGCTTTAATAGAGATGAACAATAGAAAGTTGATGAGAATAAAGGATATTCACCATATCAGTGAAAGATGTCGGACACTGTAGAATTATGTAAAATCTTGTTACATCTTCTTTCTTTCTTTCTCTGGTCTCTGTTCTGCCTTTCAGCATCAGATTTTTAGGAGACATCTTGTATTTGCCTTGAAGTATGTTATGTGGAATTCATGGCCTCAGATATTCCATCTGCTATCACTTGCATTGGATGACCTATGTGTATGTTTCCAATGTGTCATATTGACCGGGCTCTATATGTTGCACTGAGTTGTGGCAATATTGATACATGTCCAAATAATTTTATCTGCTGTCTTTTGACATAGTTCAACTTTGACTCTATCCCAACTTGTTTCCTGATGTTGTGTCTGATCCTTTCTTTTCTTGTTATATTTAGGATTAGTGCTAAACGTTTCATTTCCAAGGCTTCTTTTTTTTTGGTAACTGTTTCGTACATAAATGGGAAACAAAAATTAAGTAAAACAAATAAATATAATATTCAATGTGATATATTTTTCTGTATGCAAACTTGTTTCTTGCATGAGAAAATTAGCTAAATAAATCAAATGTATATGAGAAACATTTTTAAATTTTTCTATGTGGAAGTTCATTTTGTGTATATATCCTAGTAGTGCTGTAACATGTCATGTCCCTTCCTGCCCACTCTTTGATTCTCTACTTTTTTATTAACTCTTTGAGTCCCAGGGGTTTAGCATCAGAGGCCCAATGGGTAGTCAAGAGAGATGTAAAATCAGCACATCTTGCATTTATTGGGCATCTAGGTAGGAAACTATGAATGTATGATGCGTCCACTGGTACTCAAAGAGTTTAGTTTATTTATAATTACTTCAAGGCAATAAACCTTAAAGTGGAGCTGGTGGACAAGAGCTCAGAATGGCTATTTCACAATACTCCTTTATAGAAATTATAGTCTGTATACTCTGTGGCAAGTAGCCAGTACCACCTGTCTTCTGTTACGCCGAATGTTAGGCGGCATATACTAACCCAACATCCCATATTGTGCCAATGGCTTCGGGCGGAGGAGCGCACTGAGGAGGATGCTAGCCTTATCCTAGGAAGAGAAATGTAGCCTGAAAACCTAAAAACTTTGTGTGATGGCAGGGCAGACCAGGCCTTTCGCCTTGGCTGGCAGCTGGTCTAGGAGGGAAGCTCTGACAGGCGGACAGATAGAGCACTGCTCTTCTGATCTGGCAGCTTCTGCAACCTGCCTCGTTCCAAATGTACTGGTTTTACCTTTCCTTTGGAGTAAACAAGGCAGGTCAAGGGAGGGATTATTATGCATGGGGAACATATGGTCTCTACAATACTGCCCAGGCTTTGTGCTATGGAGAGGAGAAATGGTCCTGAAATCCCATGCTATCATTGTGGAAGACTTTTCTTGACAAGGGCGGGTCTTGCTAGTCACACTCGCCATCGCCATGGGCTGTGAGTCAGGTCAACAATATGACACTATCGTCTGGAAAGATTGAAAGGTGCCAATGAAAATGACTCGGTGGCAACTCCTCAAATGAAAATAAATTATGGTACATAGTATAAGACCACCTTTAGTCCCTAGAGGCCTTGGAATAGTGCCGTTGGTTTTGGGAACCGCATCTGCTGTAACTGTAAAGTAGTCCACATAAAAACATTGGTACTGCATTATACTGAGGCTGGTCTTCTCTCAGACATCTTCTCTCTTTAGCTTCTGCACTTGACCTCTAGCAAAGCAGGAGAGTGGTACAAATACCATATTAAACAGAAAAACAACCTGTAGATTTTACATTTGACCCTGAGGTTTGCATTAAAAAAAAATTCATACTTTATTTCTGTGGTGGCCTGTTTTTAAAAAACATATTGTTGAAATTGGGGCTAACAGCAGCCTAGCTGACATGAATAAATAAATTAAGGAGACACAAGGAAGTTCAATGAGAGGGAAAGGAAAAGAGGCACACAGACATAAAAATTTTTCTTTCTCTACACGACTCTCCCATTTCGAATTTTGGCTTAGAATTCCTGTTGTTCTTATTTTGTGATACACATTTTAGTTTATTTGTAGTTGTGTATGTGTCTTTTCCTTTCCTCTTTATTCAGCTTTCTAGTTATATTTTTTTTTTTTTTAAGTTAATTCGTAAAACATATGTGACAACACTATTCAAATAATAAAGGAAGAAAATTCTTACAATAATTTACATGCAGTAGTTATAAAATTCTTTTTGTAATACATATTCTCTCGTCTCTTCCTTGCCCACCTTCCTCCCTGGACGTCATTGGTAGATTCCTACAGGAAAGGGAACTGTTAATTTGCTGAGACTGAGAAATCCCTGGGGTGAAGGTGAATGGACAGGGTGCATGGTCTGATGGGTAAGAAATGATCATGTTAAATATTAACTTTTTTAGTCCCAAGAAATTATTACTTAAACTTCTACCTCAAGAGCTTACAAGCAGTAGATACTTCACTCTGGAGGAGTTTACCAGATACACTAGACAGGAGTAGGTAATCACATACTATAGATAAAAAGAGTTAAAGTACCTGCTATCTACAATAGAAGACAGCAAGAGTATCAAATTATTTTTGCAAGAAACATATAGTCAGTTGTTTCCTACTGAAAGAGTTAAAAATCTTTTCATTTTATGTTTCTGTTAACTGGGAACTGCCATGTTGTAGCAGCTAGATGCTCACCTGTGAGCCTAAAGGTCGTGGGGTCAAATTCACATCAAGCCAGATTTTTCTTCTCAAAGGTTATATTTCTGATGCAGCCTAACTTGAGTGCCAGGTAAAGTACCAGGTTAAGTACCAGGTAAAGTACCTGGGTGTGATGGTGGCAGACATGATGCTGACCACAGCACCCGTCGAGCTGTGATTGGTCTATATAATATAGCTGTAGCAATATGTACCCAGTACCCATAAGACCACGGGAACAGGATCCTTCACTTACTTGTATTAATTATGCTTGATGTTATGAACATGTATTTAAATAAAGCTACCTGCAAAACATAATTAAGCTTAGCAATGTTTTCCAATTGTGAATGTGAACAAAGAAGTCCCAGACAAGCAGCTAATTTTGAGTGTAGCCAATCGTGTATTTCAGTTAGAAGAATTCACTTATCTTCTTCATTTTAATCAATTGTTACTGTAGTATGCATCAGATGAGACACTGCAAAATATGCCAGCAATAAATGTGCAGTCTGTCATTTATGTCTTCTTTGTTCAAAAAAATTAATCTTGTTGAGTCAGTTTAGTTTTTGTAATTAAATTGAGTCTCAGTGGCAGAGTGGTTACATCACTGCCTCATGTTCTAAAAGCTGAGGGTTTGATTTTAGACTACATCCTTCGGTTTATGTGTACAGTTGCTTAGAAGATCCCTGTGAGTTTTTGCTAGAGCTACGGGGTTTGTGCTTTATGCAACCTTTCTGCAGGAGATCAGCCCCTCTGCAAAGACTGAGTCATATATGGAATAGACTGAGTCATATATGGAATAGACCAAATCATTTATGGAATAGACTGAGTCATATATGGAATAGACTGAGTCATATATGGAATAGACTGAATAATTTATGGAATAGACTGAGTCATATATGGAATAGACCAGGTCATATATGGAATAACACCCCATGCAGTGATAAATGAGAACAAGAAGCAAGTATATTTGTTTGATAAGCTCTCATGGAAGGGACAATTAAAATGGATAAATGAGGAACTATCACTGAAGAATAACCATATTTGGGATGGAGGGAGGGATTGTTGCAAATTTTTATCTCCAGCAATGCTCCAGTCTCCTCTCATCAATTTTAACAGTCTCCTCACGTTCATTTTAAAAGGTAAAATAGCGACCCTCTTCGCATCAGTGGTACATCAGATATATGAGTAAAGTAAAGTAAAGATCCCTTTTCACGCCTTTCGCCGCATCGGGCATATGGGCAGAGCGTCCCATATTTTTTACAGACAAGAAGGCAAATCGGTGGGTATGTGGTCAGTGGATTACGCTGGCCGTCTTTATTTAAATGAGGACAGCTATCCTGAAGAATACCCATTTTGAGGTGGGGTCGACCTGCAACGTCAAATACCACGATAAAAATCCACGCAGCCCGCAGTGGGTTTCGATCGGGGTACGTTGGACTCGCAACGCCTTAGCCACGGACGCAGATATATGAGGCTAGACCCATATCTTTCCGTGACGGGTGATGTTTTCAACATCATGCATGCCAGTCACTTTCACCTCTTGGACTTTTCCTGGCACCCATTTTACAGTGGGTCAATGTAGCAACGGATGTCAGCCCCCCCCCCCCCCCCCCCCCCCCCCCCCCACTTTCAAATTCCCCTGACACTGATTTGTTGCCAACACCTTTAGGAATGCAGGAAAGTGTCTAGCCATTGATTTTACTTGTACTATTTGATTTTAAGAGGTGGTATCAAAAAAACTGCCAGCTAATTAACAATTAGAAATTCCAAATTTGTAACACACTGACATTTGCAGAGAAAGTTTGACTTCTTGTGGGCTTGGCCATAGAGTGATGACATTTCTTCTTAGCAATAGTATTGATGACATCATCAAGAGAAGATTGATCTTCTCTTTCTGTTTGTTGATCACTTTTAAGTGCATACATGCACAACCAAAGACATACAAGTTATATAACCATCCTTATTAAGTTAAGAGTTTGAAAAAAGTGTCTAGCTTTTCATATCCATATCTATTTACAGCTGTTTTGTGATCCCCATGTGAAGATAAAATTTAAATCAGTCTCCCCGTGTGGGTTCTGGGACTCCAATTTTGGAGAAGAAACGATAGACCCACTACAGTCCTGATACATTTGTCTTAGGAGATTACTAATTAGGGTGTTTTCTTCATAGTTGGAGTGCATTTACCTGAGTCAATTAACCAACAGTCTGCATACATATAAAATCTGTCAAATGGATATGCATGCAAAACTAACATTCTGGATTCAAGACCAAATTGCAGAAGTGGACAAACACCTAGAACTTTATGTCCGCCTGAGTTTACAACTGGTGAAAGCTAAGAAGAAGAAATCTTCTTCTTCTTCTTCTGCATTCAT
This sequence comes from Candidula unifasciata, assembly GCA_905116865.2. Lineage (NCBI taxonomy): Eukaryota > Metazoa > Mollusca > Gastropoda > Stylommatophora > Geomitridae > Candidula > Candidula unifasciata. The sequence goes on from CAJHNH020001023.1 coordinate 199,497, forward strand.
CCGAAGATGTAATTGCATTTACAGTGTAATCATTTGTATCTATTATTAGTAATCCCAATAATTTTTCAGAATTAGGCAATCTAAACCATGTGTTGTTTTAATTTTGTATTATAATTCTTGAATATGAACTTCTAACACAGTTTTGGTAAATCATGTGTGACTATTTTTTCATCTGCCCCAGATCGACTCAGATGCGCCAACTGTCCAAACAGTTACAGGAAGACTTAAATTACCAACACAGAGAAGAAGGTGAATTCTGGTAATGTAATATTTTGTTTCTTATTTTTGGGTTTTTGGTTAATAGTTCTAAAAAACAGATATATAATTCATTATCAAATCTATCACTATACTTTTACTTCCTTGAGTATGTGTAGGTTTAATGTAGACATTTTTGGTATGTTAATTTGTTATTAGATATTGTGAGCTAATTATTTATATTATTTTTAAAGCTAAATAAGTGATTTATCATAATTAAGGACTTATAATTAAGTAAGTGATAATTAAAATCTATAACCACACCAAAAAAAAAAAAAAACGCTTTAGAAGTTTTCTCATCATAAATTTGAGTATATCAGGTAAATATAAAGGACCCAAAAAAAGAAGAGCTTTTATATGTTTAGGAAATCTGTAGGAATCAAAATAAAATAAATTTAGCACCAACATTACAGTAAAGTAAAGTAAAGGACACTCTTGATGCCAGTGGCACATTAGGTATAGGATGCTAGACTCGCACTACAGTGCTTAGATGTAAACATGTTCTGCAGTATCAGTCACAACCACTGAGAATAACTACAACATGTAAACAAGTTCTACAGTATCAGTCACAACCACAGAGAATAACTACAACATGTAAACAAGTTCTACAGTATTGGTCACAACCATTGAGAATAACTACAACATGTAAACAAGTTCTACAGTATCAGTCACAACCATGGAGAATAACTACAACATGTAAACAAGTTCTACAGTATCAGTCACAACCATTGAGAATAACTACAACATGTAAACAAGTTATATAGTATCAGTCACAACCATTGAGAATAACTACAAGATGTAAACAAGTTCTACAGTATTGGTCACAACCATTGAGAATAACTACAACATGTAAACAAGTTCTACAGTATCAGTCACAACCATTGAGAATAACTACAACATGTAAACAAGTTATATAGTATCAGTCACAACCATTGAGAATAACTACAACATGTAAACAAGTTCTACAGTATTGGTCACAACCATGGAGAATAACTACAACATGTAAACAAGTTCTACAGTATCAGTCACAACCATGGAGAATAACTACAACATGTAAACAAGTTCTACAGTATCAGTCACAACCATTGAGAATAACTACAACATGTAAACAAGTTCTACAGTATCAGTCACAACCACAGAGAATAACTACAACATGTAAACAAGTTATATAGTATCAGTCACAACCATTGAGAATAACTACAACATGTAAACAAGTTCTACAGTATCAGTCACAACCATTGAGAATAACTACAACATGTAAACAAGTTCTACAGTATCAGTCACAACCACAGAGAATAACTACAACATGTAAACAAGTTATATAGTATCAGTCACAACCATTGAGAATAACTACAACATGTAAACAAGTTCTACAGTATCAGTCACAACCACAGAGAATAACTACAACATGTAAACAAGTTTTACAGTATCAGTCACAACCACAGAGAATAACTACAACATGTAAACAAGTTCTACAGTATCAGTCACAACCATTGAGAATAACTACAACATGTAAACATGTTCTACAGTATTGGTCACAACCATTGAGAATAACTACAACATGTAAACAAGTTCTACAGTATCAGTCACAACCATTGAGAATAACTACAACATGTAAACAAGTTCTACAGTATCAGTCACAACCATTGAGAATAACTACAACATGTAAACAAGTTCTACAGTATCAGTCACAACCATTGAGAATAACTACAACATGTAAACAAGTTCTACAGTATCAGTCACAACCATTGAGAATAACTACAACATGTAAACAAGTTACATAGTATCAGTCACAACCACAGAGAATAACTACAACATGTAAACAAGTTCTACAGTATCAGTCACAACCATTGAGAATAACTACAACATGTAAACAAGTTCTACAGTATCAGTCACAACCACAGAGAATAACTACAACATGTAAACAAGTTATATAGTATCAGTCACAACCATTGAGAATAACTACAACATGTAAACAAGTTTTACAGTATCAGTCACAACCATTGAGAATAACTACAACATGTAAACAAGTTTTACAGTATCAGTCACAACCATTGAGAATAACTACAACATGTAAACAAGTTTTACAGTATCAGTCACAACCATTGAGAATAACTACAACATGTAAACAAGTTTTACAGTATCAGTCACAACCATTGAGAATAAATACAACATATAAACTGCAAATATTGTAGAAAATAATTGAAATGGTGTGAAAAAACACCGTCATGTGATCATGGAAGGAACAAAATAAATTCTAGTGAATCGAGAAGTGAAGAAAGTGTGCTAGATAAGAAGAAACACAGTGACAATAAGCTAATGATAGTATAGCTAAACGCACAGAGTAATAGAAATAGAGGGATATATGAAAACAGCATGGAGAAGAGAATTAGGTACAAAGATTAATTATATTGGAAGGGCATGCTTGGGACTGCAGGAGATAGCAAAGGAAAAAAAATACTTAGGGTGAGGGGGGGGGGCTACACTCCATTGACAGATAAATGAGAAAAAGAAGAATTCTGTTCTTTGGTATCATAATGTATCTCACATCTGATGTTTTCCATGTTTGTAAATAATTAAGTGTCGACTCAGTCAGTCAGTCAGTCAGTCAGTCAGTCAGTCAGTCAGTCAGTCAGTCAGAACATTGCTCCCATAATAAACTTCCAGAAAACTTCTCGATCACAAGCGAGATGTTCCACATCCAATACACCCATCTGGAGATCATCAGCCACATCCAATACACCCATCTGGAGATCATCAGCCACATCCAATACACCCATCTGGAGATCATCCGCCACATCCAATACACCCATCTGGAGATCATCCGCCACATCCAATACACCCATCTGGAGATCATCCGCCACATCCAATACACCCATCTGGAGATCATCCGCCGCATCCAATACACCCATCTGGAGATCATCCGCCGCATCCAATACACCCATCTGGAGATCATCCGCCACATCCAATACACCCATCTGGAGATCATCCGCCACATCCAATACACCCATCTGGAGATCATCCGCCACATCCAATACACCCATCTGGAGATCATCCGCCGCATCCAATACACCCATCTGGAGATCATCCGCCGCATCCAATACACCCATCTGGAGATCATCCGCCGCATCCAATACACCCATCTGGAGATCATCCGCCGCATCCAATACACCCATCTGGAGATCATCCGCCACCTCCTGCACTTATCTTCTCTTTGGCTTTCCTCTTCCTTTCTTCCAGGCATATACCATTCCATTATTGTTCTCTCTAAACTTTCGTGACGTTTAAAATAACGAAAATGTTTCAGTTTTCTGTTTTTTTTTGTCTTAATAGCCAACCTTCTTCAATATTTAGTTCATGAAGTATGGATGCATTTGTTCTTTTCTTTACACATGATATTCCTAGAACCTGTCTATAACATTTTTAATTTAAAGGCATTATGGCTGTTCAGCTTGTTTAGTAAGTGTCCAGGTCTGTTAGAAATATAATTTTTGTATTTTTGTCTGTCCCGCTCCATAATTTATTCCGTTGTTTTAGTCTTTGAAGAGCAATTGATAGTCGTTGTTTAATTTCTTTCATTATGTCACTATTGTTGGTAATCAATGACCCAAGATATTCAAAATTTTCCATAACCTCCAAAAGTGTCAACTAGTCATGGAAATACTTCATACTAGCCCTCAAGTTAATAGTACTACTTAAGGAGTTGTATATGTATTTATATGTATGTGTGTGTGTGGTGATAATTTTACTGGAAAGAAAGATGACATACTCATAACAGAAACTATTTTTCACACTTTAAAAAATCTAAATAAATGAGCGAACGAATGAACAAAAGAACAAACTTTATTTTCAGAGGGTTGCGAACTGGTCAAGCAGGTCTGTCTTACATTCTGCCTTTTTCCTCATTCCTTTCATACTTTTTTCCAGTCATACATCAAATATGTAGAAGAGGAATGACAAGTAAAAGCCTGAGGTTGTTTCTTGATCCTTGTCACGTAGAAGAGGAATGACAAGTAAAAGTCTGGGGTTGTTTCCGGATCTTTGTCATGAAGAAGAGGAATGACAAGTAAAAGCCTGAGGTTGTTTCTTGATCCTTGTCACGTAGAAGAGGAATGACAAGGAAAAGCCTGGGGTTGTTTCTTGATCCTTGTCACGTAAAAGAGGAATGACAAGGAAAAGCCTGGGGTTGTTTCTTGATCCTTGTCACGTAGAAGAGGAATGACAAGGAAAAGCCTGGGGTTGTTTCCAGATCCTTGTCACGTAGAAGAGGAATGACAAGGAAAAGCCAGAGGTTGTTTCTTGATCCGTGTCACGTAGAAGAGGAATGACAAGGAAAAGCCTGGGGTTGTTTCCAGATCTTTGTCATGAAGAAGAGGAATGACAAGTAAAAGCCTGGGGTTGTTTCCGGATCTTTGTCATGTAGTGCATTTTTTATTATTATAATGTATTAGAGAATTTTGAAGTATGCATTATTTTGCTTTCAGGATGAGCTATGAAGATTTTATCTACAACTTTCATGAAATACAACTTTGTCATCTTCAGCCAGATGCACTCATTTCAGAACTTGCAGACAATGATGTGAGTTTATGATACTGTTTTCTTGCATTGTTCAGTTAACTTTATATAATTAATTATGTTCACTAACGTCACAGTAGCAGCTTTTTAAAATTTAATTTCAGTTATAACATATGCTAGTGAATGTTCTAGAACCACTAAAGACATGAACGACTGACTGACTGACTGACTTTCTACCCCACCAGGACATCACACAAGCGATAAACACCCGATGACACAAAGTGCCACCTTCATGCGGATGAGGATCGCCGTGGCAGAGGTCCCAGAAATGTGCGTTCAGACAATTGGCCATATTTATGGCCTGCCTATATTGCGGCCCCTGGCAAAAGCCAGGGTGGGGCTTCAAAAAACAAAAAATTTCGTCCTGAAAAGGACGAAACTGTGTATAATATCATATAATAATGAACGACAGTTAAGTGCATTTGAAAAAAAACAAAATAGTCTGAGGAAACTTTAGGACACAAAATGTGATGAAATCTCGAGGGAATAACATATATATATATACAATATATACAACAATAATCATATAACAATGGTCTCTCACAGAATATGGTATCCAGATATTTGTACAGCAACAATGATTGCCTGTTTTTCTATTTCAGAGAAAACAAATGTGGAATGTAACAGTCTACCATGATGCTTGGATTCGAGGGGTCACGGCTGGTGGTTGTGGGAATTCCCCTAATGAAAGTAAGTGCTTTTATGTCAGCAATACAGTAAGATAATAAATGTCAGTAAAATCATGTAATATACCCTCTAACGGTACTTATGGTAATACTGTGATCTCTTTTCGTTTATATTCTGGCAAAGACTATAAATAAAACTCAAATTATAAATTGCCTGCATTTTGCTTCGATTAATAAGAGAAGCTAACAAATTGCTTTTGCTGGGTGTGAAGAAATAGAAGAGGTGTCTTCAGGTTTGATTAAATCTCTGTCTTAAATGTGTGTTGTATTTTAGACACATCATTACGGTCCGATATGTTTGTTATTGATGTTGTGTTTGTTATTCGACCTATGCTTCATTAATAAAAATTTCTGTAACCTATGGTGCCATTTCAATGGCTTCAGATGAATTATGTCCAAATTCCATAGTTGCGGATTTCAAGCTGTATGATACTTACTTTTACTTTTTCCTTCCACGTATGCCGCTAAGCGTTGTGGGGAGATGCAAGTTCCTGTCATAAGCAAGGCGGGCAGCATCTGATGTTCTGAGGCCATGCTTTTGGCAGGTTTCGGAGACCCCGTCAATCCACCGTTTCCTTGGTCTTCCTCTTGCCTTATATCCTGAGCTTCTTTGGTTGAAAATTTGTGATGTTATTTGATCATTTTTCATCCTGGTTAGATGTCCAAACCATTTCATTCTTTGATGTTCTATGTAGTCTAAACATGGCGTAGTTTTGACAGTGTTTCTAATGTCTATATTCTTTATCCTGTCTAGTCTGGTCTTGTTGGCTGCTTTTCTTAGACATTTCATTTCACAGGCTTCTATTTTTCTTTCATGGGTCTTGTTGATTGTCCATGTTTGGCACTGGTAGCAGAGTGTTGGAATGAAGATGGTGTTTATCAATTGTCTTTTGGTCTTCATGGTTATATCTGGATGTTTAAGCAGAGGTGATAGTTGGTATGTGACAGCATTTGCTTTCTGTATTCTTGTTTCTATCTCTCTGTCCATTCTTCCATCCTCTGTAAATATACTGCCCAAGTATTTGAACTCTTTGGTTTGCTTGATTTTGGCACTTCCAACATTTATATTCAGTGGCCTGTGTATTCTGCTGATCTTCATAACTTCTGTTTTTTCTGTACTGATTCTCATATTATGTTGTAAACAGCTGTTGTTGAGAGTAGTCAGATGTTCCTGTAGATCATATTCATTTTGATACAGTATGCTTTGATCATCAGCAAAAAGTAATTCGTTTATAGCATACACGTCTGGGTTTGCTTCTACAGTGATCTTATCCATGTATGTTATGAAAAGTAATGGTGACAGTACACATCCTTGTCTGACACCAGTTGTGACTTTGAACCATTCAGAAAGACCACTAGATGTTCTTACTGCACTTTCACTTTTTTCATAGAGGGCTCTGATGTTGTCTAATAATTGACCCTGCACTCCGTAATCGTCAAGAATTCTCCACAGCACATCTCTGTCTACACGGTCGAATGATAAATTGGTGAATTAAGAAACCTTTATATCATGCCTAGTTGGTCATGTTCTTAGTATACTTGTTTCCATAGTGAGGCACACACACACCATTCGGGGGTGACAGGTTCGATTCCTGGCACAGTACCTATAGCTTTTGATTTTTATGTTGTCTAGTGAGTCCTTTCATCTTTATACTTCTTTATACTTATGGATCTATTCTTGTTTTCCCTATAACAGGGCCCCGGAACCCACATGGGGAGTTTAATTAACTGTATGACTGGTTTAGTTCCTAGTCTTCTTCTAATCTCTTCACCTTAAACTGTATTTTCTTCTAACCCCAGAAGATCTAAAATATCTCATCTTTGTTGTTATAATTTTTTAGCTGTACCAATATTACATAAAAAATGTAAGGATTAATTTTTATTGTTGAATGATGCAGATTTATACTGGAAGAATCCCCAGTTTTATGTCACTCTAGACACACCAGATATAACCTTGGGTCATGGTGACGACTGCACGCTGATTGTGTCACTGATGGAAAAAGAAAAGGATAACCAATCTCGGATTGCTGTTGGCTTTGATGT
>CAJHNH020001024.1:0-62500 GCA_905116865.2 Candidula unifasciata
CATCGTAGAATTCATATAACTCAAAGAAACACAGTAGCTCCCTCCATCCAGACGACAGTCATTCACAGCTGGCCACCGTTTCCGTCAGCCGCTATTTTATGCCAGTTAGGCATTGGGAAATCACGCTATTCAGACGTCAACATTCTTCCGAACATATACACCTTCCCTTGGCCTAAACGAGACTGCCTCACAAACCTTTTCTTCGCTATTATATAGCCCTCAGATCTGTCCTGTTCTCGAATATTCTGGATAATTTCATTCTCACGAATTCCCCACCGTTGAAAGTCGTGTCTGGCCCGTGATAATTCGCATTTCACACGAATCCTGCCAGTCAACCTTCATGGTTCACGTGAACAATCATGTTTCACATAAAACCTGACTTTCAGATGTCTCTCATGAAACTCAAGACATAAATCTCGTGTTATCTCAGTCAGTCAAAACATTCGCCTTACATTTATTACTGACGTCATCTATCGGGCATAACTTAATACGTTCGTCGTTTGACTATTTGTCTCTACTGGAATGGCCGAAGATTGCGCTCCTTTTGCCTTTTTTTCTCTCGTGGGATAGCCTGGTAATAGTATAGGCCAGTGTTGTGGACGCGATTGAGGCACTTGCACTTGGGACATTTTGAGGCACTTGTGGCACTTGAGGCGATTTGAGGCACTTTTAGGCCCATTTTTTCCCCCCTAAGATGGTGGTTTATTGTTAAGTTCAAGTGACCTGTTGACCCCAGGATATTGGTCTTGTTAGTTGAGGTCAAGGTCGACTTCCCCTGATTGGAGTATACCGGAACATCGCTTTTCAAGGGCAGCCCCCTCTAAAATTCCCTTTTTGTTTCGGCTCCTCCAGGATACTGCCTGGTGGGCTTCTCTTTTTTATCGGTCAATATTAGAAACTGTGTGGTAGGTCTAATCATCTCTCTCTTTCCCTCTTATATTTTTCTGTTCTTTCTTTCTTTCTATAACTTCATCAGTATCGTCTTTTCTGGTAGCCTCTCTATTTTCTTTTTTCTCCCGTGGTCCCCGTTAGTCGACGCAACCCCCTCCACCCCTACCTAGACCGACTTGTATTGGTAATATTCGTATAGCTAACTAGTTATATAATTAAACATGATAGGAAGAGACGCAGAAAGTCAAGGCGAAACAGCCATTACTCTAAAGCTGCTTATAATTATTAAGTACATGCGAGTAAAAGATGCGCCCACTAGTCATACCCTCCATCGCCATGGGCTGTGAGTCCCATGCCTCAATAACAGTTTACAAACGGAGGAGGCGCCCCTGCTGAACGGAAAATATTCTCAGTCCCCAACACGTGTCAGCAGATCTGACCACGTATGAACTGTAACATTTTACAGACAGTATAGGTCAGACAGCTGTATCGGTTTACAGAGTCTTGCTAAAAACAATCAGAGGAAACGCAGAGAAACTGGAGATTACGCGACACGGATATCATTTGCTGAACAAAAATTATACGTATATGCTTTTTTTTATTTATTTTATGACAAAGTGTTTTTCACCACAAATGAGTTTTCTTTCATGACCACCGCCCTGGGTTTCTTAGCCTCCCTCTCTCTCTCTCTCTCTCTCTCTCTCTCTCTCTCTCTCTCTCTCTCTCTCTCTCATTCTCGCGCTCTCTCTCTCTCTCTCTCTCTCTCTCTCTCTCTCTCTCTCTCTCTCTCTCTCTCTCTCTCTCTTTTTAAAGTCACAGAGAGGGCGCTTCACCTCTATCTTGAGAGGATTCAAAGTGTAACTGAGCACAACGCAGTGAGTTTGACAAGTGATACAAGTCTAATGCCGATTCTCCTTCTTCTTCTACTACATCGCTGTCTTCTTCTTTCTTTTTATTCTTTTCTCTTTTTCTTCTTTCTTCTTCTTCCGTTTTATTCTGCTTTCTTCTTCTTCTTCTTTTTCTTCTTCCTCTTCTTCTTCTTCTTTTTTATCTTTTTCTTCTTTCTTCTTCTTTTATTTTCTTTCTTTCGTCTTCTTCTTCTTCTTCTTCTTCTTCTTCTTCTTCTTCTTCTTCTTCTTCTTCTTCTTCTTTCTTCTCCTTTCATTGTCTTTTTTTTCATCTTCTTTTCTTCTTCTTTCTTCTTCTTCTTTCATTTTCTTCTTTTTTCTTCTTTATTCTTCTTCTTTGTTCTTCTTTCATTTTCTTTCTTTCTTCTTCTTCTTCTTTTTTTCTGTCTTTATTTCTTATTTTTCTTTTTCTTCTTTTTCTTTTCTTTTTAATTTTTTTTCCTTCCCTTAATCAATAATTGCTTATTGCTCTGCTTTGAAGTTTGTTGAGAGTTTTCTGGAGGCGCAGCATGACGACCGATTCAGCTCCTCTGTGTTTTTATTTTTTTTTATTTTAGCTCCCCCCACTGATCTATCGGTGTATACGTGTGTCTATTCAGGTCTTGGATAACACAACAGTTGTAGATATTTTCAGATGTCTTTGCAGGTCAAATTCTTCAGCCTTTCTGTAAATGCCTGGAATTGTTGTTGTGACTGTATAGTTAGGCCGCTTATGTTTAACGGAGGACTTTGATAGGGCAGCTGAAAAAAAGTTGCAAATGATCTGTTTCAATGTAAATGGAGGATATCGCGTTCACACGATTACAATGTTATATTATACAATATCAAATATTGCAGCAAAGAAAAAACGGGTTAGTTCAACCGTTTTTGTAGAACATACAATAGAGCACTATTGGCTGGCTGGTATGTAGATAAGGAACATTTTTTTTTCTTCTTATAATAGCTCTTTGCTTGCTTGCTGAATTGCGTATTTTAGCATTTCCCATCGCTCATTTAAACTACTGGACGTAAATTTGCCTAGAGAAACCACACAACAGCTACTGGCTGCTGGGGTTGGTTCTGCAACGTTCTGTAAAGGATACGCAACTAGCATTGCTCACTTATACTTTAAATTTTAGTTATTTCTGTATACTCCTTCTTTTCTTCGGTCTGATTTTCACGTATCCACAAAGTGGCATGTGGTCATCACCAGCCGCACGTACTGAACGATGTAATCAACATAACGCCATTACTATATCCTAACGGTTGAAAGCGGTTTGCAGGACCTCACCACGGGTGATCCTTATCCGCATGGTGGCACTTTGTGTCACTAGGTGTTTATCGCTATGAGTTATGACTATTAACAACACAAATCGGTCTAGGCATGGATCGTCGTCTAGCGGGGACGACGTGTAAAACATAAAAAAAAAAAAAAAAAAAACAAGTGGCTACTCAAAAGTCTCAAAGTGCTTCAAGTGCCTCATGTGTCTTAAAGTGTTTCAAGTGCCTCATGTGTCTCAATGTGTTTAAAGTGACTCATGTTCTCAAAGTGCTTCAAGTGTCTCAAACTGCTTCAAGTGATTTATGTGTCTCAAAGTGCTTCAAGTGCTTCATGTGCCTCAAAGTGCTTTAAGTGTCTCATGATATGGATAATTAACATGTAAAACTACTCACGATGTGGACAATGACAATACACATAACAAACTCTTTAATCTAAATGCCACATCTGAACTGTGTCCATGTGTTTTCCACAAGACCTCTCTAGTTACATTTCAAACTTACTGCATTCTAGCAACAGATTGATACAACTCATTCAATACTTAGTGCAGCCACACTGTCAGCAGCGGCATGTTCAAAGAACCTATCCAATCATAAAGTTATTACTCACTCAACCGTAACTTGCCTAAAGGTCTCACGGTAATATGAATCTGTTTAAAGCGCATGTGACGTATCGACATCTATGCGAGTGAGAGTTTGCTTGTTACAAGAATATTTAATCTTGGCACTGCTAGATTTACATTACTTTCGAGTTGAGAGTAAAGTATCTGACATCTAGGCGAGCATACATGAGTCTATGCTATATTCCTGTTTACATTTCATGGTGAGCATACTGACTGTAAATGTATAATGTTAGGTTTGTTTGGTGGGAGTCGCCGTGGCTTTGGCGGATAGAGGCCCGTCTGCGGTTTGGAAGGTCGTGGGTTCGCGTCTCGACGGAGCAACACTTTGTTTTTTTTTTCAAAATGACCTTGACTCACAGGTCGATCCTGCCTGAGTGGGTACCAGGTGCAGTCCTGCGAAGTAAAGGCGGCCGGTGTGAAGCTGAACACATTACCCACCAAGTGCTGATTGTTCTGTAAAAATATAGGTCTAGCCCTATATTCCCAGTGCTTAAAGACGTGGAAAAAGCACCTTCAATTTTACTTTACTTTAGGCTTTCTTGATAAGTAAACATCGGCGTGTCTCACTCTCGCCAAACCAGCTGTGTGATCTTTAAAGCTGTGATAAAGTTTTGTGACTATGGAAGTTCACGAGGCGGGAGAGCTGGCGAGAGACTGGTTTTTTTCATTCTGACAGTGATTATAGCGACTTTCTGCGAAGGGCCTGCTACAGGATAATGAGAGATACAGATCTTTATTTCTACTGAACGATCTACAGTGGATCTCATGAGATACGCAGCATTTGTTGTTTTTTTCTACGGCCGACCCATAATGCTTTACGCCTATCTCTGCTAGTATGTATCCGCCTAAATCCTTTGCACGCTTAGTAAAGTCGTTGTGGTGAGACTCAGGATGGCTTGATACTGATCTCATTCTAAGTCCGAACGACTTCTTTAGTCATTTCCATCGACGCCTGCGTGTCCCGGAACAAAAATAAAGGTGACTCCACGCACAGTGGACTTCTGTAATGATTCAAGCCATTGTCTTCGCACTGAACCTGCCTGAACCTCCGGATCATACTCATTGAATCACTGAGTATACATACACAAGTGTATTTTTGTGTTTCAAGCCAGGCAAACGCTTGCGTCACTGCCATCACCTCCATCGTCATGCTGCTGGTTGTCATGGAGAAGGCGCGGTTGGCTTCTTTGACTGTTCTGCCCGCTGAGCGTATATATATAAATAAAGGGGCGGACCAACTGGCAAGAAGTGCACCAGTGCATACGTTAAGAAGGAATGGACAGAGCCGATATCATCCGCGATCTACAAACTCGATAGGAGACACTGAAGCCAACTTTCAATGTGGGCCATCAGTAGAGGTACCTTGGAGTGGCTGCTGCACAGAGGGACGGCACGCATGGGGATGTCCGTGTGTAGTGTATGTCGACTGTGATAACATAAGCAGGTTATTTCAACTGTGTACAGCAGATCTACTAATGTTTTAGATTAATTTGAGTTTAGGTTTAAACAACGAATCACCATCATCGCACAAGGGCAGTAACTCATTAGTGCTCCGTTCAACTTCTAACTCAAGTCTTGAGTCTGGAGAATCTGAACTTAGTGCACGAACTCCATAGCATCGGCGAGGATCCTAAAATACTTTGGGTAGGTTTTTTAACTCTAAATGTTGCCCAGGCAGCGCCGTTAGGTAACACTTGTTGATTTCCAACTGTCAGGTTGTTGTTTTTTTTTTTTTTTTTTACGTGAGCTGGCGGGCGTTTGATCTCACTACCCAGAGACAGGAGAGTTTACTAAAAGTCCACGTGAAAAAATCCCAACCTTCAACGGTGGCTGAACCGAGGACTTCTAACACTCAAGGAGGATGCCATGCCCCGAGACCACGCAGAGCACTGTTTTTCATTAATGTGAATGTCTAAGGAAATATCACAATATCTGCACTTTACGAATATAACTCGCTGTGATTTGTATTAATGCTGTAGATGCTATTTTTTTTTCTTCTGTCTTCATTTTAATGTTAATAGTTTACAATGGGCGTATTCTCTAACTCTGTTATTAGTGGCGTTTCTGCTGGAAATGGGTGCAAGCCTGAGTGCAGTCACAAAGGATGGAGATACGCCCCTGCACTTTGCTGCACGCTACAATCGACTCAAAATGGCGCGATTCTTGTCTTTGATGGGTGCGGATATCAACTCTACAAACCTGCAACAAGAGACGCCCCTGCATGTAACCATCGTTAGCCATAGTCTGGACGTAGCCAAAGTTCTCATCAAGGTTTGTCTAATTACCGAAATTATTAAATATTGCTTGTAAGAACACAGCGAATGATGTTTCCAACGTTTGTCTAACTACTGAAAAGATCGATCATACAACATATTTCTTTTAATCTTTTTTTTTTTCAGTCACGACCCCATTTTTCCTCTAACCGCACACACATTTTAAGGCTGAGACTAGAATTAAAAATCGACATCACAATACTCGGGACATTCCCATAAGCGCTTCGTCCCCATCTTCAGCAGGCAGGGAAGAGAACGATTCCAATGATGCTAATGCTGACCGATTATCTGTGGACCTAGTCTTTCTCTGACACGGGTCTCCTGGTCTCACTTGATAGATTTCTTGCCAAGCCTGTGGCGTGTCGGACATATGGTGTTAGACCCATATCTTATAGATTAATTAGCCCTGGGTGGGTGATAGGTCAACATGACGCCGTCCGTCTTTACCTCCCAGGACAACCCCTGATTGGTGCCAAAATGCAGCAGCCAGCGAGGCTGCTTTAGGTTAACGCAATAACAATAAAACATTCGTTAAGCAAATCCAAATTCGTTAGCTGATACCCAAAAAAAAAACATTTATCTTCGTTGGTCGAAACAAATCGTTAGCCAAAGTAACACTAAAAGTAAAGTAAAGGTCCCTTTTCTTCACCTTTAGGCGGATTGGGCATATAGGGCTAGACCTATATTTGTATTGACCGATCGGCACTTGGTGGCTGATGTGGTCAGCATCACGCAGGCGAAGTATCACTGCAGTCCAGTAATTGTTCCCGTATGTCGACTTTATCAAAATCAGTGAGATTGAAATTGGCAGGTAATGAACGGCGCCAACAAAAGCAGGGAAAATCCCATGAGGAAGATGAAATAATAACTATTCTCGAGAACTGAAGGAAAATGCACAATCAAAGACTAGAAATGTTTTATGTTAGTATCTGGAACAATACGAATGAGAAAATAATTTTCCTGTGTGCATGGGGGGGGGGGGGGGGGGGGGGGGGACACACTGCCCCCCCCCCCCCCCCCTAATAAGCATGTTGTAACAATCGTATAATAAAGGGTGCTTCGTTTAAATTTGGGGTGATTTTGATTGACAGGCGAGGAACCAGCAGCGTACTCAAAAATGTGCCAGACATGTAAAACGGATGTGCACGCAAAACTCAAATTATAATGCAAACGAATAACCAGAACTTTTTGACGGAGTATACTGCCGGTAAAATCGAAGTAGGAGGAGGAGGGAGAGGAGGAGAGAGAAGAAGAAGAAACGTATCTATTATCACAAACAATAGTAAATACTACATATATCATTATAACCGACCCACGGTTGAACAAGATATACATAATGTGTTTTGATTAAAAATCTGATGATGTTTACATTGGAACTCCCGTGTATCTCAGAACAAGGCCAGCGTTACGGTGAAGGACGTGCAAGGGATGACGTCACTACACTTAGCTGTGATGGCGGGGAAACTGGAGCTTGTCAGGCTGCTCCTAGAGACCAACTCCACCCAGGTTAACAGCAAGGTGTGTAAGGGCATCAGTCGCCTCATACCTCACTTCTCTCTCTCTCTCTCTCTCTCTCTCTCTCTCTCTCTCTCTCTCTCTTGTGTCCCCTTTGTCTGCATTCATCAGCTGTTGTTTTTTTAGATTGTCCGTTTTTCTAACAGCCTACATACTATCTTTTTATCTATCTATCTATCTATCTATCTATCTATCTATCTATCTATCTATCTATCTATCTATCTATCTATCTATCTATCTATCTATCTATCTATCTATCTATCTATCTATCTATCTATCTATCTATCTATCTATCTCTATCTATCTATCTATCTATCTATCTATCTATCTATCTATCTATCTATCTATCTATCTATCTATCTATCTATCTATCTATCTATCTATCTATCTATCTATCTATCTATCTATCTATCTATCTATCTATCTATCTATCTATCTATCTATCTATCTATCTATCTATCTATCTATCTATCTATCTATCTATCTATCTATCTATCTATCTATCTATCTATCTATCTATCTATCTATCTATCTATCTATCTATCTATCTATCTATCTATCTATCTATCTATCTATCTATCTATCTATCTATCTATCTATCTATCTATCTATCTATCTATCTATCTATCTATCTATCTATCTATCTATCTATCTATCTATCTATCTATCTATCTATCTATCTATCTATCTATCTATCTATCTATCTATCTATCTATCTTATCTGTCTCTCTGTCTGTCTTTGTGTGTGTGTCTATGTGTGTATCTGTTTGTCAGTCATTCTATCCATCTTTCCATGTCTATCTATCTATCTATCTATCTATCTATCTATCTATCTATCTATCTATCTATCTATCTATCTATCTATCTATCTATCTATCTATCTATCTATCTATCTATCTATCTATCTATCTATCTATCTATCTATCTATCTATCTATCTATCTATCTATCTATCTATCTATCTATCTATCTATCTATCTATCTATCTATCTGTCTGTCTGTCTGTCTGTCTGTCTGTCTGTCTGTCTGTCTGTCTGTCTGTCTGTCTGTCTGTCTGTCTGTCTGTCTGTCTGTCTGTCTATCTATCTATCTATCTGTCTGTCTATCTATCTATCTATCTATCTATCTATCTAATCTATCTATCTATCTATCTATCTATCTATCTATCTATCTATCTATCTATCTATCTATCTATCTATCTATCTATCTATCTATCTATCTATCTATCTATCTATCTATCTATCTATCTATCTATCTATCTATCTATCTATCTATCTATCTATCTATCTATCTATCTATCTATCTATCTATCTATCTATCTATCTATCTATCTATCTATCTATCTATCTATCTATCTATCTATCTATCTATCGATCGATCGATCGATCGATCGATCTATCTATCTATCTATCTATCTATCTATCTATCTATCTATCTATCTATCTATCTATCTATCTATCTATCTATCTATCTATCTATCTATCTATCTATCTATCTATCTATCTATCTATCTATCTATCTATCTATCTATCTATCTATCTATCTATCTATCTATCTATCTATCTATCTATCTATCTATCTATCTATCTATCTATCTATCTATCTATCTATCTATCTATCTATCTATCTATCTATCTATCTATCTATCTATCTATCTATCTATCTATCTATCTATCTATCTATCTATCTATCTATCTATCTATCTATCTATCTATCTATCTAATCTATCTATCTATCTATCTATCTATCTATCTATCTATCTATCTATCTATCTATCTATCTATCTATCTATCTATCTATCTATCTATCTATCTATCTATCTATCTATCTATCTATCTATCTATCTATCTATCTATCTATCTATCTATCTATCTATCTATCTATCTATCTATCTATCTATCTATCTATCTATCTATCTATCTATCTATCTATCTATCTATCTATCTATCTATCTATCTATCTATCTATCTATCTATCTATCTATCTATCTATCTATCTATCTATCTATCTGTCTATGTGTCTGTCTGTCTGTCTAGTGAGTAACCTATGAAGTAACCTATGAAGTAACAAAAAGTGAGCGCCGGTTTGGTTTCAGGCTTCAGAAGCCACCAGTTGATTTTCCACTATGAAAGCAAGGGAAAAACAGGAAATGATAGAAAGACAAAACACAACAACGAAGGACAGAAAAATGCAGAAAAATGAAAACAAGAAAGCAAGAAAGCAAGAAAAGAAAGAAAGAAAGAAAGCAAGCAAGTAAGAAAGCAAGAAAGCAAGAAAGAAAGAAAGAAAGAAAGAAAGAAAGAAAGAAGAAAAGAAAGCAAAGAAAGAAGAAAAAAAGAAAGAAAGAAAGAAAAGAAAGAAAGAAAAAGAAAGAAAGAAGAAAAGAGAGAAAGAAGAGAAAGAAAAAGAAAGAAAGAAAGAAAGAAAGAAAGAAAGAAAGAAAGAAAGAAGAAAGAAAGAAAAGAAAGAAAGGAAAGAAAGAAAGAAAGAAAGAAAGAAAGAAAGAAAGAAAGAAAGAAAGAAAAAGAAAGAAAGAAAGAAAGAAAGAAAGAAAGAAAGAAAGAAAGAAAGAAAGAAAGAAAGAAAGAAAGAAAGAAAGAAAGAAGGAAAGAAAGAAAGAAAGAAAGAAAGAAAAAAAAGAAAAGAAAGAAAGAAAGAAAGAAAGAAAGAAAGAAAGAAAGAAAGAAAGAAAGAAAGAAAGAAAGAAAGAAAGAAAGAAAGAAAGAAAGAAAGAAAGAAAGAAAGAAAGAAAGAAAGAAAGAAAGAAAGAAAGAAAGAGGGAAAACACCATGCCAGACTGTAAGTAAAGCTGACTTCCTCCATGCCAGACTATAAGTAAAGCTGACTTCCTCCATGTGTGAGTAAAGCTGACTTCCTCCATGTGTGAGTAAAGCTGACTTCCTCCATGTGTGAGTAAAGCTGACTTCCTCCATATGTGAGTAAAGCTGACTTCCTCCATGTGTGAGTAAATCTGACTTTCTTCATGTCAGACTGTAAGTAAAGCTGACTTCCTTCATGCCAGACTGTAAGTAAAGCTGACTTCCTCCATATGTGAGTAAAGCTGACTTCCTCCATATGTGAGTAAAGCTGACTTCCTCAATGTGTGAGTAAAGCTGACTTCCTCCATGTGTGAGTAAAGCTGACTTCCTTCATGTCAGACTGTAAGTAAAGTTGAGTTCCTTCATGTCAGACTGTAAGTAAAGCTGACTTCCTTCATGTCAGACTGTAAGTAAAGCTGACTTACTTCATGCCAGACTGTAAGTAAAGTTGACGTCCTCCATGCCAGACTGTAAGTAAAGCTGACGTCCTCCATGTCAGACTGTAAGTAAAGCTGACGTCCTCCATGCCAGACTGTAAGTAAAGCTGACTTCCTCCATGTCAGACTGTAAGTAAAGCTGACTTCCACCATGTCAGACTGTAAGTAAAGCTGACTTCCTCCATGCCAGACTGTAAGTAAAGCTGACGTCCTCCATGTCAGACTGTAAGTAAAGCTGACTTCCTTCATGTCAGACTGTAAGTAAAGCTGACTTCCTCCATGTCAGACTGTAAGTAAAGCTGACTTCCTCCATGTCAGACTGTAAGTAAAGCTGACTTCCACCATGCCAGACTGTAAGTAAAGCTGACTTCCTCCATGTCAGACTGTAAGTAAAGCTGACGTTCTCCATGCCAGACTGTAAGTAAAGCTGACTTCCTCCATGTCAGACTGTAAGTAAAGCTGACGTCCACCATGTCAGACTGTAAGTAAAGCTGACTTCCTCCATGTCAGACTGTAAGTAAAGCTGACGTCCTCCATGCCAGACTGTAAGTAAAGCTGACGTCCTCCATGTCAGACTGTAAGTAAAGCTGACTTCCTCCATGTCAGACTGTAAGTAAAGCTGACGTCCACCATGTCAGACTGTAAGTAAAGCTGACTTCCTCCATGTCAGACTGTAAGTAAAGCTGACGTCCTCCATGCCAGACTGTAAGTAAAGCTGACGTCCTCCATGCCAGACTGTAAGTAAAGCTGACGTCCTCCATGCCAGACTGTAAGTAAAGCTGACTTCCACCATGCCAGACTGTAAGTAAAGCTGACTTCCTCCATGCTAGACTGTAAGTAAAGCTGACTTCCTTCCTGCCAGACTGTAAGTAAAGCTGACGTCCACCATGTCAGACTGTATGTAAAGCTGACTTCCACCATGTCAGACTGTAAGTAAAGCTGACGTCCTCCATGTCAGACTGTAAGTAAAGCTGACGTCCTCCATGCCAGACTGTAAGTAAAGCTGACGTCCTCCATGCCAGATTGTAAGTAAAGCTGACGTCCAACATGTCAGACTGTAAGTAAAGCTGACTTCCACCATGCCAGACTGTAAGTAAAGCTGACGTCCTCCATGCCAGACTGTAAGTAAAGCTGACTTCCACCATGTCAGACTGTAAGTAAAGCTGACTTCCTTCATGCCAGACTGTAAGTAAAGCTGACTTCCTTCATGTCAGACTGTAAGTAAAGCTGACGTCCTCCATGTCAGACTGTAAGTAAAGCTGACTTCCACCATGTCAGACTGTAAGTAAAGCTGACTTCCACCATGTCAGACTGTAAGTAAAGCTGACTTCCTCCATGCCAGACTGTAAGTAAAGCTGACTTCCTCCATGCCAGACTGTAAGTAAAGCTGACTTCCTTCATGTCAGACTGTAAGTAAAGCTGACTTCCTCCATGTCAGACTGTAAGTAAAGCTGACTTCCTCCATGTCAGACTGTAAGTAAAGCTGACTTCCACCATGTCAGACTGTAAGTAAAGCTGACTTCCTCCATGCCAGACTGTAAGTAAAGCTGACGTCCTCCATGTCAGACTGTAAGTAAAGCTGACTTCCACCATGTCAGACTGTAAGTAAAGCTGACTTCCACCATGTCAGACTGTAAGTAAAGCTGACGTCCTCCATGTCAGACTGTAAGTAAAGCTGACGTCCAACATGTCAGACTGTAAGTAAAGCTGACGTCCTCCATGCCAGACTGTAAGTAAAGCTGACGTCCTCCATGCCAGACTGTAAGTAAAGCTGACGTCCTCCATGCCAGACTGTAAGTAAAGCTGACTTCCACCATGCCAGACTGTAAGTAAAGCTGACTTCCTCCATGCTAGACTGTAAGTAAAGCTGACTTCCTTCCTGCCAGACTGTAAGTAAAGCTGACGTCCACCATGTCAGACTGTATGTAAAGCTGACTTCCACCATGTCAGACTGTAAGTAAAGCTGACGTCCTCCATGTCAGACTGTAAGTAAAGCTGACGTCCTCCATGCCAGACTGTAAGTAAATCTGACGTCCTCCATGCCAGATTGTAAGTAAAGCTGACATCCAACATGTCAGACTGTAAGTAAAGCTGACTTCCACCATGCCAGACTGTAAGTAAAGCTGACGTCCTCCATGCCAGACTGTAAGTAAAGCTGACTTCCACCATGTCAGACTGTAAGTAAAGCTGACTTCCTTCATGCCAGACTGTAAGTAAAGCTGACTTCCTTCATGTCAGACTGTAAGTAAAGCTGACTTCCTCCATGTCAGACTGTAAGTAAAGCTGACTTCCTCCATGTCAGACTGTAAGTAAAGCTGACTTCCACCATGTCAGACTGTAAGTAAAGCTGACTTCCTCCATGCCAGACTGTAAGTAAAGCTGACTTCCTCCATGCCAGACTGTAAGTAAAGCTGACTTCCTTCATGTCAGACTGTAAGTAAAGCTGACTTCCTCCATGTCAGACTGTAAGTAAAGCTGACTTCCTCCATGTCAGACTGTAAGTAAAGCTGACTTCCACCATGTCAGACTGTAAGTAAAGCTGACTTCCACCATGTCAGACTGTAAGTAAAGCTGACTTCCACCATGTCAGACTGTAAGTAAAGCTGACTTCCTCCATGTCAGACTGTAAGTAAAGCTGACTTCCTCCATGTCAGACTGTAAGTAAAGCTGACTTCCACCATGTCAGACTGTAAGTAAAGCTGACTGTAAGTAAAGCTGACGTCCTCCATGTCAGACTGTAAGTAAAGCTGACTTCCACCATGTCAGACTGTAAGTAAAGCTGACTTCCACCATGTCAGACTGTAAGTAAAGCTGACTTCCTTCATGCCAGACTGTAAGTAAAGCTGACTTCCTCCATGCCCAGAAAACAGTTCTAGGAAGGACCCCGCTGCTGTTGGCCTGCTCCAGCAACCAGTCCAAGATGGTGGCCCTACTGCTGACCTTTGGAGCAGACACGACCTTGACCACCGTCTACCGGAAGTCTGTCCTCCACGTGGCTGCTACTTCTGGATCCCCTGGGGTTCTATCGACAATCATGAGAAGTTCGCCCAATCCAAATCTTCTGGCGATAAATAATCAAGTATGTTTGTTTTTTTACCATTATGTCGTCTGAGTGAGTCTCATTTTGAATTTTAACCGTTTCGGACACAGGAATGTTTTGTTCTTTCCTCAAGTGTTTCCATTTCAGGATTACAATCTGTAGCATTAACAGCTCATGGATGAAAATCAAACTGGTTCACATCCCGGAAACTGCGTTTAAACGTATAGATATATAGTATAGTTATACTGGGGTGCTATTAAATGCTTTCAGAGTTACATGTAGTCCAGTGTGGGCGGGCTGTAAGATGGTTTTATTAATGTCCATCTATTTTTGTGTTCCCGTGCTGTATTCCCTTTCTGTGTTTGCTATATAGATACTTAACACTCACTGACTCATAGAATCATATTCCGGGTATCAGGCCAACCGTAGACAACCATCAGTCTCAAGGGATCATGCAGCGATGCCGCTAGTTTTGGGAACAGCGTCTGTCACAACTGGAAAGTCCAATGTGGTAGTGACAGATTCTGCCCCACAAAGCACATAAAAACCTGGACACCCTATAGTAGACTCGAGCCAGTTTTCTCTAAGACATCTCTCCAGGTGTGTGTGTTAATGTTAGTGTCTTTCCGGTCGTGTTTGCAACGTCCTTACAACGTAGCCTTGGCTTCCTGTAGACCCCTTCCCTGTTTCCATTTCACCATACAGGAGATCCTTTGGAATGCGACCGTCCTTCATGAGGGAGACATGTCCCAACCAGTACGAATGTCTTTGCTTCAGTAAAAAGTGCACTGTAGGCATTCCTGGTCTTTTGAGTACACATTCTTTGGGGACAAAGTATCGTTATAACATACATAGAATGGGTCTTGTTTGGTGCACATGGAAAGTATGCCGTCTGTTTTTCGAGGAGCATACAGAGTCCAGGTTTGATGGGGGTTTTTTTTCTCCAAATAGTTTTAAAATGTTTTTATGTGTCATATATCTATGGCCATGTGCTCACATATCCTAGCCTTGACATCCAGTGTTTCTTTCCGACCCAGACTCCCCTGCACTGTGCAGCTGTCAGGGGCGATGCCACTATCATCAAGATGCTGCTGGACGCAGGGGTCAAGGCCAACATGAAAGACTTTGACGGCAACACAGCTCTACATCTAGCAGCCCTGGCTGGTAACAATGACGCAATCAACGTTCTGATCCAGCACGGCATGCAGGTGAACCTCACCAACTTGCTGCAACAAACACCCCTGCATCTAGCCTCCATGGCAGGCCATACCAAGACCTGCTCACTGCTTGCCAACGCCGGCTGTGATGATAACAGTCTGGATCTCCATCAAATGAAAGCTGACATCTATCTGGACAAGTCCGATCGTCAACCTCACCAACAGACAGATGTTGTTTTTGGAGTGAAAAGGGAAGCCATTGCCGTACGTTTCTACAACTGTAATTCTACACATCTTCAGGGGATCTAAGAGAGTACAGCTGGTGAAGTTGTATTGGAAAGTGTGGATATCAACAAAAGGAATCCTTTGCAACACATAGAAAACAGAAGTGATGGTAAGACATATGTTCTTGCCATCTCAGCTGCTCAGATTAGTCTAAACAGTCATTTAGAAAGCAACAAAGCAGAAGAAATAATAAAAGGTGACAGACTGACCAATGAATGCAGGACACGGGTCAGATTTAACTCTCAGCATTTTACTGCAGGAAGCACCAACACAGACTCTTGTGAGGAATCTTCTTAAGATGAACAGACTGGCAGTCGACAAATCCAAGCACCTCGCACTAGAGATCATAAATCTAAACCAAGAATGTTCCACAGAAAAAACAATAAATCTGGCAATTGTCAGACTCGTAAAATGCATGATCACAGTAATGGTGGAAAAAGCGATGACATCAACAGACAAGAAGACACTGAACACCGCCAGAGAAAACAAGGTATCACGTTATGAAACTATATTCCACAAGAGACATGGATCACCATGATTTACAGATTCTGTACTGGTTGTAACAAACGGATGAGATTTCCTCAGTAAAACATGGCAGAACAAGGCATCAGTTAAAACTCACAAGCTTATTCACAAACTAAAATGGCATGCGTTCTATGTTGTCCCAATGTCTTCTCTAAAATCACATTTAAATTATGTCCCTAGCAAACCCTGTGCTGCTACATAACCAATACAAACATCCTCATAAATGGAATGTTTCAAAGTCACAGATTTTTTTATCATTTTCATTTCAAAGTCCCATTCGGCGTATATTCGTTTTGACAATCAAATAACAGTCCACCAAACCTCATTAATAAACTATAGCCTTCTCCCACAGCCAGACTGATCCCACAGCCAGACTGATCCCACAACCAAACTGATCCCACAGCCAGACTGATCCCACAGCCAGACTGATCCCACAACCAAACTGATTCCACAGCCAGACTGATCCAACAGCCAGACTGATCCCACAGCCAGACTGATCCCACAGCCAGACTGATCTTACAGCCAAACTGATCCCACGGCCAGACTGATTCAACAGCCAGACTGATCCCACAGTCAGCATGACATTGAAACACAAATTTTCAATCTTTAAGGATTGAACCAGCAACAGTATCTTAACAAACAATTGCCCTACCCCTATACTACGTTGGCCTAAAGAGTAAAGTGCTTTACCAAAAGATATTTAAAAGATTTTTTTTAATGGTTACAAGAGGATTAAACAAACCAAAACTACAATTAAAAAATAACAGAAACAGAAAATTGTCAAAAGGGGATTAAACAAAGAAAGAAAAACAACAAAATCAATCAGCTATCAAAGAAGAACTCAACTCTACAACAACAAAATCAATCAGCTATCAAAGAAGAACTCAACTCTACAACAACAAAATCAATCAGCTATCAAAGAAGAACTCAACTCTACAACAACAAAATCAATCAGCTATCAAAGAAGAACTCAACTCTACAACAACAAAATCAATCAGCTATCACAGAAGAACTCAACTCTACAACAACAAAATCAATCAGCTATCAAAGAAGAACTCAACTCTACAACAACAAAATCAATCAGCTATCAAAGAAGAACTCAACTCTACAACAACAAAATCAATCAGCTATCAAAGAAGAACTCAACTCTACAACAACAAAATCAATCAGCTATCAAAGAAGAACTCAACTCTACAACTACACAATCAATCAGCTATCAAAGAAGAACTCAACTCTACAACAACACAAATCGGAAACTTATCCAGGTTGAGAAAGACACAGATACAGTTATACGGTTCGCGATTTTTTATTCCACAAATCTCTCTTGTGCTGCAACGACCACAATGACTGAGAGGCAACAACCCATCAAAGATGTTCCCACTTGTTAATTATTTCAACATGTGTTTGTTTATACCAGGTTAGGTGGTGCCCCCTTTAGTATATGGCCTAACCCCCCCCCCCCCCCCCCATACCAAAAAGTGAGATTAAGAAGAGTAAAACAAAAAGAAAAATCCCAAAAAATACTGTTAACAGGAACTTGGAGAAAAACAAGCACATAATTCTGTGTTTTATAATTTAAAAAAAAAACAAAACAATCACCAAATGTCAGTCTGATGGCTGACACTGTTTTGTCTCGATATCTGCTGGTTTTGTGGTCTGATTTTGGACAAGGCACAAAAATCACTCTCCATATCAAGCTGGTAGTGATGTTTTGTTTTCATGACTGGTAAAACTGGAAATCCTGTTTATTACATGTACAAATGGACTCAATTTGAAAATTATTTGACATACCCACACTGGGAAAAAAAAGGGGGAGTGGGAAGGGGGAGCGCATCCCCAAGGTGGAGACTACTGGTTTAAACCAAAACTAGAAAATATTGGCAGCAATAGTAGAACGGTGATACGCAAATGAGCCTGACGGTTGTAGGTTCCAATCTGTCTTTATTCACATGGGGGGGGGGGGGGGGTGTTTAACTGACTGGGACTCTCAGTTCTGCCCGGTCGTAAAGTCTGTACCAGGAAATGATCTAGAGTGTAAAGACGGCTGCTGTGAAATGGATCACAACATCCATTGAGTGCTGGCAAGTCTGTACAAATATGGGATTAGTACCACAAATTCTATACGCCTAAAGGATCTTTCATTTACATACAGGAAATATTTACTTAACCCTTGCTTCTCTTCTACTTCTTCTTCAAGGTCACAGACTGAACTCTGGTGGAAAGTTCTGGTTGTTTGGCCACTTCTGTCTTGTTACAGAAATTGGGTTTTGCATTCACAACCATTTTACACATCTGTCTTATTTATAAGCAGGCTGTTGGTTCCTCACCTTTCAGGTAGATGTACTCTTACTTCAAAGGAAACACCCTTAATTAGTCAGCTTCCACAGCATGTTCGTTAGGGAGGCAGTGGGTCTATTCTTTTCTTTTTTCTCTCCTCCAAGATGGGACCCCAGAACCCATACATGGGACCCCAGAACCCATACATGGGATCCCAGAACCCATACATGGGACCCCAGAACCCATACATGGGACCCCAGAACCCATACATGGGACCCCAGAACCCATACGGAGATCTTGCTGCTCTAACCTTTTTTCCGTTGAAAGCTGTTTGCAGTTCTAATATTTATAAATGATAAGTTCTTCAGTACAGAGTCTGTGACACTTCAACAATAAGAGGTTAGCAGGTCTAAACCAATTAGGGAGCAGTTTCTTCACAGTAGCTGTTTCAACAATTAGTGTTTTCATCAATTAATGCAACTGACCCAGGGGCTTACATGATATTTTCCATTGCCTAGCAAGAAAGTTCTTAACCACATCTATATACACTGGTAAGTATAACAGAAGATTTGTACAATACTTATTTGACCTGGGCAGGGACACAGTTTCTCATCCAAAGACCTGAGACCCTAATCCCTTTTAAAAGTTGTCTCTTGTTCCCTGCACACACTTCTTCCTTGTTCCCTGCACACACTTCTTCCTTGTGCTCTGCCCACACTTTTTCCTTGTTCCCTGCACACACTTCTTCCTTGTTCCCTGCACACACTTCTTCCTTGTGCTCTGCCCACACTTCTTCCTTGTTTCCTGCCCACACTTCTTCCTTGTTCCCTGCACACACTTCTTCCTTGTTCCCTGCACACACTTCTTCCTTGTTCCCTGCACACACTTCTTCCTTGTTCCCTGCACACACTTCTTCCTTGTTCCCTGCACACACTTCTTCCTTGTGCCCTGCACACACTTCTTCCTTGTGCTCAGCCCACACTTCTTCCTTGTGCTCAGCCCACACTTCTTCCTTGTTCCCTGCACACACTTCTTCCTTGTTCCCTGCACACACTTCTTCCTTGTTCCCTGCACACACTTCTTCCTTGTTCCCTGCACACACTTCTTCCTTGTGCCCTGCACACACTTCTTCCTTGTTCTCTGCACACACTTCTTCCTTGTTCCCTGCACACACTTCTTCCTTGTTCCCTGCACACACTTCTTCCTTGTTCCCTGCACACATTTCTTCCTTGTGCTCTGCCCACACTTCTTCCTTGTTCCCTGCACACACTTCTTCCTTGTGCTCTGCCCACACTTCTTCCTTGTTCCCTGCACACACTTCTTTCGTGTTCCCTGCACACACTTCTTCCTTGTGCTCTGCCCACACTTCTTCCTTGTTCCCTGCACACACTTCTTTCGTGTTCCCTGCACACACTTCTTCCTTGTGCTCTGCCCACACTTCTTCCTTGTTCCCTGCACACATTTCTTCCTTGTTCCCTGCACACACTTCTTCCTTGTTCCCTGCACACACTTCTTCCTTGTTCCCTGCACACACTTCTTTCTTGTTCCCTGCACACACTTCTTCCTTGTTCCTTGTGCCCTGCACACACTTCTTCCTTGTGCTCCGCACACACTTCTTCCTTGTTCCCTGCACACACTTCTTCCTTGTGCTCTGCACACATTTCTTCCTTGTGCCCTGCCCACACTTCTTCCTTGTGCTCTGCACACACTTCTTCCTTGTTCCCTGCACACACTTCTTCCTTGTGCTCTGCACACACTTCTTCCTTGTTCCCTGCACTTCTTCCTTGTGCTGCTTCCCTTGTGCTCTGCCCACACTTCTTCCTTCACTTGTTGTGCTCTGCACACACTTCTTCCTTGTGCCCTGCACACACTTCTTTGTTGTTCCCTGCACACACTTCTTCCTTGTGCTCTGCACACACTTCTTCCTTGTGCTCTGCCACTGTTGAGATCATTTTAGGAAGACACTTTTCGGGGAATAGATTACAGCTTAGTCATCATAGTCCTGTTATATTTTTAGTGTAAATTGTGGAATACAGGTCGACCTGACGTACACGTCAACCTGGTGTTCATGTCGAGCTCAAGATTTTTACGAGAGCGAAGTCATGTAATAAAAGCAACTGTATCCTAGTCGGCATGGAACAGCATGCATGACAACGCTCACCACAACATGGCTCCGCATACAGTGGACATACTATAGACTCTGTGATTTGAAGTATTGAAACATCCAGCATACAGCCCAGACTTGGAACCATCAGACTTTCATTTGTTTAGCACATTGAAAGAACACCTGCAGGCTAAGAGATTTGCAGATGACAATGATGTGATGTCAGTGGTGCAAACTTGGTTACTGAGCACACTCAAAAGCTTCCACCTCGCGGACATCCACAGTCTTGTGGATCAGTGGACTACGTGTGTTGTGGATCAGTGGACTACATGTGTTGTGGATCAGTGGACTACATGTGTTGTGGATCAGTGGACTACATGTGTTGCAAGGCAGGAAGACTTATGTCATGAAATAGGACACACAACATTTTTGTTCTAGCCGCTTGTAAAAAATGAGCAGTGATCTTTACTTAATCACTTCCCTCGCATTTCAAAATTCTGAGGTAGGACACATATATCTACCCTAGTTTTTTAAACATTTTTTAAGCTCAAACTCAACTTTTATGCTGCAATTTACAGTATTTTTCATCATGACTCAAATTCTGTTGAATTTTAACCTTGAAGAACAGCCACAATAGTTTCTAGGAGCCAAGTTGAGGGTACACAATCTGACAAATCAGAGAGACGTATTTAGCCAAGAGAGTCTGATTTAGATTACACATCTGAACCAGTGTACTGTCAACATGAAGCTCTTAAGTTCTAACTGCTCAATCAGTGGACCACTGCAAGAAGTGCTTGCAGTCCTGAAGAAACTTCTTTGAAGGAGATTAAGGTTTCAGACCTATTTATCCTGGCCACAGATACAATAATGTTGTTGAAGAGATCTTGCATATTTCTCCAGCTACAGACTGTTAACAGCTACCAAAGGTTAAACAGAAATGTAGCACTTACCAAAGATGGTGGCAATGGAGATAAAAATCTTGATGGCAAGGGAGCAGCATATTCAGGAGGCACAATACTTCCTGGCATGTTGGCAACAGGTGACTCAAATTTGGTTTCTAGCAAGCTATCATGACTGGCAACATCGTTTATATCAGTGGTGTGCTAATTCGGTTGATGTTTCAGGATGTTTCTGGTGGAGACATCATGGTCATTTCCCACATTATGATTGAGGTCATTCTCCTGGCACCAATCACTCTGGAGGAGAAATCGGCTGGTGGCAAAATTGGTCTGCAAAACAATCAACATTCATAACTGTATGTGTGTTTATATACTAGACAAGGGAGGAAAAGGTTTCTGATCGTCACATGTAGCAATGAAGTATATGAACAAATCTGGAACTTGTGAATGAACAAACAAATGAGTGAACAAACTTTATTTTCAGAGGGTCACAAATTGGGCATGCAGACCCATCTTACATCCGGCCTTACAAACACCCATCTTTCACACAGAAACTGTACTTTTTAAATAACACATGTAATGTTCATATAATAATGTGAATATCAAGGGGGGGGGGGAACAAAAGCATGGATTGTAAATGCATGCGCACATGCACATATGCCTACTAACACACTTTCACTCGCTCACTTAAACATTTACACACAAACACACATGGCAAACCAACTGTCCATGGTTGTGACCATCAAGATGGGACAAGTGAGATCTGTGGAAAACCCATGTGTTCCTTAGTAGTATTGGCAAGAAGCAACCATACAAGTACGTGACCCAGGTTAGCCCGCTCCCGAGAGTGTCTGGAAGGTAAAGGGGCCAAAACATTCAGAGAAATGAGGCCTCTTGTGACGATCGGAAGACTCCTGCTATGCTCGCTCCTCCCGGGAGTTTCTACTACATATAACTTTATCTTGGTTGGTTAAGTAGAAAGGATCAGTGTGTGAAAATGAGTATTCATTTCACATCGAGCAATTGAAGCACCGATTATCTGAAACTTACGTTTGTATCTGTGGGTTGGGCAGACAAAGCTTTTCTGTCAGAACTACCAGATTTCTGACCGCCAACCATGGCCGACTAGGCTCTTTTCTTGACCTGGCATGTGTAAATTAAATTCAAGTTACACATGAGCCAAATAATATACTTCTGGGCTTTGGGTTTTTAATTTGCCCTGTTTTCTGTTAAAATGTTTGTTTGGTGTTCACCCGAAAAGTCAATATTCTGCCTTGTTCCAAGGTGGCCAGCGAGACATCAGATGAGACAAACAGAAGAAGATGATTGGCCGGATCTAAGGGCTGAATTTAAGGAATGACTGCCTACTGTAAAATGCAGGTTTTCATCCAAAAATGGCATCCAAACATCGCTATAGTTATTCACTGTATCAATTCATTTTATGAAGGTGTGTTTGCAAACTTTCAGAACATTGTGAAACACAAACAAAACTGAATAACTTCTCTGGTTTTATTATTGTGTGTACTATACCTGTGTGCATAAAGAGGATTGTGCATGTGTGTATGAGAACATGCATTTTTACGCATAAATGTGGGTATTTGTGCGTGCCTGTTTGAGCATGAGTGAATGTATGCATGTATGTATTCGTATGAGGATGGATATATGAGTGTGTGTATGTACATGTATGAATGTGCTGGTGTCTGTGAATGTATGGGCACGAAAAGAGTGTATGTGTACGTGTATATTCAGAGGGTATATGACTGTGTATGCAAGATGCCTGTATGCATTATTTCATTATGTATATTTTTTTTATAAACATAATATCCATTATTAATAACATACAATTGTGGCCAAAAGATTAGTGCTTGGAAGGGCCCAATGTAAGACGGGCATGTGTGCCTAATTTGTAATCCTTCGAAAATAAACTTTGTTTCTTCGTTTATTTGTTCGTTCGTTTGTTCCTATCCAACTCTAGCATATTTTCTTCACCTCTTAATTCACTGGAATTTGTTTAGCCCTCTCCCAAAGCTCCAGATTTGTCATTCTTTCATACCATTTAATTCCCTCTGTTCTGCGCTGCCACCAGTGAATAAATGTTTAAAACTTGTTAGTAACTGTTTTAGTTGTTCTCCAGGTTTCTGCTCCAAACAACTGAACTGATTTGACATTAGAGCTAAATATTTTAAGCTTAGTTTTAATTTCCTGTGAATTCCATATATTTCTTAGTGCTATGAAAACTGCTCTTGCCTTTTGTAACATATTTCAACAGCTTTTAGGGTTCTCTATGGTGAAGTAGTCAAGCCGTTTGCCTCGCACTCTGAAGGCCATGGGTTTGATTCATGGATGCATCGTTTGATTTATGGCTGCATCGTTTGATTCATGTGTGCATCGTTTGTTTCATGGCTGCATCGTTTGTTTCATGGCTGCATCGTTTGTTTCATGGCTGCATCGTTTGATTCATGAGTGCAATTTGTATGGATACCTATAGGGATCATCACTTGAATTATGGTGTTCATGCTTTGTGTGACACTCTCAGCAGGTGGTTAGCCATTCTGCAGAGAGAGAGACAGAGCCATACAGGGTATGGTGCAGTGAAGTCAACCTCCCTACTGTAACCTTTGTTTGAACAACTCACAAATCTGATGCTAGGGGATACATAGTCTAAGTTTGGTACTATGTTGAATTTCTTTTGACTTTCACATTTTGTACTTTGAAAGTTCCTCTGGTGTTTGTTTTTGTACTTTTATATCCTTATCTGTTCCCCCATGTTTGTCTAAATTAAACAAATTTCATAGTGAAAATGGCAAATGTACTTGATAACAACACACATACAAATTACTGATAACAACACATATATGAATTACTGGTAACAACACATATATGAATTACCGATAACAACACATATATGAATTACCGATAACAACACATATATGAATTACTGATAACAACACATATATGAATTACCTATAACAACACATATATGAATTACCGATAACAACACATATATGAATTACTGATAACAACACATATATGAATTACCATAACAACACATATATATGAATTACCAATAACAACACACATATATGAATTACTGATAACAACACATATATGAATTACCTGAGAAGTGTTAGGGGCATACACCATCAGAGTTTTAGTGATCGGAGTGCGTACCTCAGATCGAGCTTTTTCTATGTCATTTCCCAGTACTTCCTTCTGGGTGATGGCTAGCAACTCATTGGTTCCCACAGAATGAATTGTATGCCTGAAAGTAGCAGGAAAAGTTGACACTCGTTTGCATGTTAATAACTCTAAGTACCCCAGAACCAGGGCGGCCAAGAGTGACAGAGGTTAGCTCACATCTGCCAGCTCCGGGGTCAAAGTTTTAAATCCTCACTGAGATGGTATTGGTTTTTTTAATTGACTTAGGCTCTCTGGTCAATGCAGTCTACAAATGGGTACCAGAAAATGTTCCCTGACAAGAAGAAAAGGGAGCTTACATAAGTTTCAGAGCAGCAAACATCAAAACATCAGTTCACAAGTGACCAAAGTTTAGAAAGAAAGTCAGTGTCAAGTTGCCAAAAAGCAAACAAAGTGAATAATTCTTATCAGTTGTTGCCTTGATCAAAATATGTGAAAACTACAATGGAGCTTTGATGACAGACAATACACAGTATTTTCTCCAACTGTCTGCTGTCATCAGACTTTGATCTTTCAACATCTACTGGAGAAAACTCACTGTATGTAAGAAAAGATATAATGGTGTCCAGAAAAACCACACCCCATTTTTACTATATTCAGATCTTTCAGAACATGATTATTTTTCTTCTAATTGTTTATACACTGAAATAATTTTATCCGAGATATGCCAGTTTGTCACCGAGAATGTAGGTCAAAAAATTATATTTCAAAAATCTTTAATTTCATGAAAT
Organism: Candidula unifasciata; assembly: GCA_905116865.2. Lineage (NCBI taxonomy): Eukaryota > Metazoa > Mollusca > Gastropoda > Stylommatophora > Geomitridae > Candidula > Candidula unifasciata. The sequence continues at coordinate 24,939 of CAJHNH020001024.1, forward strand.
TTGGTTCACATTAATTACTTCAAGGTGCATAGATATTACAACAACTTTGTCACAAAAATTTAGCACCCAGTTAATCTGGCCAGATCTACAACAAAGTCTTATCGTGAAAACACTTTTGTACTGAAACTTATTTACTTCTCATCACGTGAACAATAAATGTTGACTTCCTCTCTGTTTGTGATCATCTGTTTCTCTGCCTTATTCTCTTTCCAAATATTTCATGACTATTTTGGTCGTCCAAAGCGTTTTCAGTATTTTTCATTTAAATTACATCTCTGAAACTTAAAGGGACTTTAGGTTTGTATTTAATTAACTAGCTAGTTTTACCATTCATATGCTGTTTTGGTTATATGTAAGATTCAAGAATACATTTTCTAACTTCAATTAAAAAGATTTGATTACTATACACACTCTAACTGGAACATGTTGGCTCACTTTAAAAAAAAATTACTTAGTGTAGTCAAATCGATAATCATGAAGACAAGTTGCGGAAATATTACAATGTATATTTTTATTTATATTCATGTCAGCGCCCTAGAATGTATGCACAGTTTTTAGATCCCCCTGTGTCACAGAGCGTAGGTAGTTTTTCAAATTCTCCTGCGTCATAAAATGCAGGCACTACTTTTAAATTCTTTCACAGAATTTGTGCACTATTAGATTCTTCTGTGCCAAAGAATGCATATATATTGTTTCCAGTTTCTCCTATCACAAAATGCATGCACTGTTTCTAATTTCTCCCTGGGTGACTAATGGGAGAAAGAAGATCCCTTTGTGGAGGTTTCAAATGACCATGAACCTGTACAAAGCAGACCACAGAGTACATTTATGACTCAAGTAAAATAATGAATGCTCCTTACTTGTCTCCCTGAGTTTTGATTGGCCTCCACATGCCAATGTACCTGGCAAAGCAAAGAGCCTCTAAACCACCATTGGCCACTAAATACAATGGGAAAACAGTTATTATTATGTGTGTAAAATTCTTGTGCAGTTTCGAATAAAAACAACAGATGCTGATGTACATTGTGAGATATACTTGACAGCACATGATGCCATTATGAGATGAGATGGTCAGTTCCATTCCTCTTTACTTCTTCGTCCTAGAGAACTTTCCCATCTGTGTTACTAAGGCTCATAAGGATAGCAAAGAATAGTAACATTCTAGTATATCATGCATGACATAAGAGGCAGCTAAAGAAGGTTGGCATTAGACAGGCTGCCTCATACCATACAAGACTAGCCATACGATGCAGCCAGTCATGAACAACCGTATACAGGGTTTGATGGAGTTGGCTGAGGACCTAAAGTATGCTCTGTTTGGAGATATCACACAGAAGACTTAATGCTAATGTAACTTATTATCTGTATCAACATCCTAGTGCATTGGCCAAACCCATTCAAGCTCCATTTCCTGACGCAGCCACCTTCTCAGTGTCTTCATGTGTCATGCTGGTCATCCCCTGCCTCTCAGTCATGCTTCATCTTTCACAAATACAAGGCATCTCCTGGACGTTAAACATTCCCGAGGTAATCGACTGGACACCCAATCTTCTCAGATAAGGATGAAAACAATAAGAAGATCCATGTGGATATTGTGCAGATTCCTCTGCAGCTGGGAACAGAAAAAGAGTAGGTCAACAGAACACTGCCCAGGCAAAATTTCCCCTGTCCACAAAAAGAGTAGGTCAACAGAACACTGCCCAGGCAAAATTTTTCCTGTCCACAAAAAGAGTAGGTCAACAGAACACTGCCCAGGCAAAATTTCCCCTGTCTACAAAAAGAGTAGGTCAACAGAACACTGCCCAGGCAAAATTTCCCCTGTCCACAAAAAAAGAAAACTGATAGCTTCTGTAATTTTGGCATGGAGACATGTTAGACTGCCCCTCATCAGTACCAATAAATTTGTGCACTATACTGAGATTCTCCTTGTGTGAACTGAAGCAGTTATGGAAGTAAAAGTGGGCAATGAAAGTTTTCCTTCACACACACAAAACATGAAAAACCATAAACTAAGCAGTTCATTGTTAACTTTTACTGTTTTGTTCAGAATTGTATGAGAAATTTCACAAGGCTGTTTGTGTCCGGTGTATTTTTCTTCTTCTTCTTCTTTTTGATTCACCCCTGAAAGCGTGGCTGAACTTCAGGTTGTGGTTTACCGCTAGGCTGTGATGTCTGTGTTGTGGTTTACTGCTAGGCTGCGATGTCTATGTATTTTTGGCTGAACACATTGTTTTTTAGCAAACTTCTAATTAGTCACCCTTCTTGCTATGCTTGTTCTGGGAAAGTGAGTCTATCCCGTCTTCCCCCGCCCTAAACTGGGGCGCGGATACCAACAAACAGAGCATGTAGAAAATGACAGCTGATGACAGAGTTATTCAACTAAGTTTACTCAGGGGTCACAATTCTGACAAATGGGCATCATCACGTGCCAGAGGCTTGAGCCCCAGCATGGAAAGATCATTAGTACAAACTGGCAATGATCCGCAGGCTACTTGCTAGGCCCCTATGGGCCACTTGCTAGGCCTCTATGGGCCACTAGCTAGGCCTCTATGGGCCACTAGATAGGCCTCTATGGGCCTACTAGCTAGGCCTCTATGGGCCACTAGCTAGGCCTCTATGGGCCACTTGCTAGGCCTCTATGGGCCACTAGCTAGGCCTCTATGGGCCACTTGCTAGGGCTCTATAGGCCACTTGCTAGGGCTCTATGGGCCACTTGCTAGGGCTCTATGGGCCACTAGTTAGGGCTCTATGGGCCACTAGCTAGGGCTCTATGGGCCACTAGCTAGGCCTCTATGGGCCACTAGCTAGGCCTCTATGGGCCACTAGCTAGGGCTCTATGGGCCACTAGCTAGGCCTCTATGGGCCACTAGCTAGGCCTCTATGGGCCACTAGCTAGGCCTCTATGGGCCACTAGCTAGGCCTCTATGGGCCACTAGCTAGGCCTCTATAGGCCACTTGCTAGTGCTCTATAGGCCACTTGCTAGGGCTCTATGGTGCAATGTCTCCTTCCATGATCATAGTCATTTCACCAAAAACCTGATGAACAAAACAAACAGTTGTAGCAGTGAAGATAGAAGCTTGGATAGGGGCATCTTAAAGGCAGCAAGGATATGGATATATTTCAATGACAGATAAATGCATACACAATTGTTTGGAAAAAATAACAACCACTGTCAATCAATCAATCAGGTGCCATCTCCACGGTAAAAGTCGGCTGTAATGTTCTGTAATGTATACCCAATATGATCTGTTCTTCTGTATACACAATATGACTTGTTCTTCTGTATACCCAATATGATCTGTTCTTCTGTATACACATATGATCTGTTCTTCTGTATACCCAATATGACTTGTTCTTCTGTATACACAATATGATCTGTTCTTCTGTATACACAATATGACCTGTTCTTCTGTATACACAATATGACCTGTTCTTCTGTATACACAATATGACCTGTTCTTCTGTATACACAATATGACCTGTTCTTCTGTATACACAATATGACCTGTTCTTCTGTATACACAATATGACCTGTTCTTCTGTATACCCGATATGACCTGTTCTTCTGTATACACAATATGACCTGTTCTTCTGTATACACAATATGACCTGTTCTTCTGTATACACAATATGACCTGTTCTTCTGTATACCCAATATGACCTGTTCTTCTGTATACACAATATGACCTGTTCTTCTGTATACACAATATGACCTGTTCTTCTGTATACCCAATATGACCTGTTCTTCTGTATACACAATATGACCTGTTCTTCTGTATACACAATATGACCTGTTCTTCTGTATACACAATCTGACCTGTTTTTCTGTATACCCAATATGACCTGTTCTTCTGTATACCTGATATGACCTGTTCTTCTGTATACAAGATATGACCTGTTCTTCTGTATACACAATAGGACCTGTTCTTCTGTATACACAATATGACCTGTTCTTCTGTATACACAATATGACCTGTTTCTTCTGTATACACAATATGACCTGTTCTTCTGTATACACAATATGACCTGTTCTTCTGTATACACAATATGACCTGTTCTTCTGTATACCCAATATGACCTGTTCTTCTGTATACCCGATATGACCTGTTCTTCTGTATACCCGATATGACCTGTTCTCGAGAATAAAAATATTTTGTTTCACTAATTCTACTTTTTCAAAACATTTCATACAAATTCACTTTCCAATAAATGAAACAATATTAGAGTTTCTATGCCTGGAGCCACATAAGCAGTGATATCTCCAAACATGATGGATTCAGCCAACACTTAAGTGTCAATATGCCCGCAAATAGTTATTCATAAATTTATACCATCTTACCTGAGGGCCCAGCAGAACTTTATCTCCAATTTCTGAAACGCAAACAAATTATCTATGATACATCACAGATGATCATAATATAGTAAAATATCACAAAACTAATTATATAAAAGTGGAAATCTAGAACAAACTGCTATCCTCCCAAAAAATTGTTATGAACTGGTCACAGGGGTGGAACAGTGAAATGACATGTTTGAAAGCTTGACATCTCACTGAATAACCTAACAGTTGTATTAAAAATAGGGATGATTGCTAGAACCTTGAAACGGAAAAAACAAAGAATTAGCATGTATCTTATACATGAGCATCATGTAGCCGATTCTATGCATGGTAGGCCAGAAATCAGCTCGGCTCCCTGACAATTTTCCTGTCTTGTGAACTTTCATGCCCAGGGAGTCATTGATATCCTGTGTTCACTGTCGTGCTGGTTGTCCCCCGCCTCATGAACTTTTATACCCAGGGGGTCATTGATATCCTGTGTTTACTGTCGTGCTGGTTATCTTCTGCCTCGTGAACTTTTATTCAGAGGGGGTCATTGATATCCTGTGTTCACTGTCGTGCTGGTTATTTTCTGCCTCGTGAACTTTTATTCAGAGGGGGTCATTGATATCCTGTGTTTACTGTCGTGCTGGTTATTTTCTGCCTCGTGAACTTTCATAAAGAGGGGGTCATTGATATCCTGTGTTTACTGTCGTGCTGGTTATTTTCTGCCTCGTGAACTTTCATACAGAGGGGGTCATTGATATCCTGTGTTCACTGTCGTGCTGGTTATCTTCTGCCCCCAGGGTGGTCACCAATATCCATGTCACTGTCCGATATCCCTTGTTTCATTGACTGTCTTGCCCAGAATTTATATCCCATTATCACTGTCTTCCTGGTTATCTCGTAACTTTCATCGGGGGGTCACCGAATCTGTTCATGCCTCGTGAACTTTCATGAGAGGGTCATTCATCCCACTGGTGCTGGTCATTGATATCCTGTGTTCACTGTCGTGCTGGTTATTTTCTGCCTCGTGAACTTTCATACAGAGGGGGTCATTGATATCCTGTGTTCACTGTCGTGCTGGTTATCTTCTGCCTCGCGAACTTTCATGCCCAGGGGTCACCGATATCCCATGTTCACTGTCTTCCTGGTTATCTTCTGCCTCGCGAACTTTCATGCAGAGGGGGGTCACCGATATCCCATGTTCACTGTCTTGCTGGTTATCTTCTGCCTCGTGAACTTTCATACAGAGGGGGTCATTGATATCCTGTGTTCACTGTCGTGCTGGTTATCTTCTGCCTCGCGAACTTTCATGCCCAGGGGGTCACCGATATCCCATGTTCACTGTCTTCCTGGTTATCTTCTGCCTCGTGAACTTTCATACAGAGGGGGTCACCGATATCCTATGTTCACTGTCCTGCTGGTTATTTTCTGCCTCATGAACTTTCATACAGAGAGGCTCATTGATATCTTGTGTCCACTGTCGTGCTGGTTGTTCCCTGTCTTGTCTTTAAAGAATACACCCTGCACTGCCATTTTCTCTGAACAACTATCAAACACTATCAAATGGCTGAAATATTTTAGTTTACAAGAAACAATACGGTTTATGAGTTAGTCTCGCTTCTTGCTCAGATCATGAATCATGAAGAAATCAGTATTTTCCCTTTTCTTGGTCAATGATACTCTATGTATGTTTATTATTTTTTTTTTTTCATTTGAATTGTGTCTTTACTTTTTATTTGGTCAATTTAACATTCTGCTTTTCAGAATTGTCATTTTCTGTACTAAAGGTCTTGTTTGCTTTTCACTCAAACATGATCAAATAGGAGCAGTCTGTAGTTACAGTGGGTTGGGGTCGGGCTAATGACTGTGACACTGAATCAGTATAAAGAATTCATATTTCCAAGTTGTTGTTTTTTTCCTGCAAATAGACCATGTCCTCACCATGTTCTTGCCCATTTCAGGACTCATTGTGTAGCTCAGTGTCATACAAATCAGCCAATCAAAACATTTCTTAACATTTCATTTCTTTTGAAGAGACAGAGCAAAGATAGAATCGACATAGAACAAAAACTGAACAGAATCATCCTCCTGCTGATTCTGGGGCCTTATTTGGGAGAGGGATGGGATAGAATAGAAAATACAACATCGAACAAAAATTCTCACAAAAATATACTGATTAGGGGTTTTTCATTTGAAGTCAGTGTTCTTCATGTTTGTTCCAGGGCCCCTATTATGAGGGGGGGGGGGGGGGAACAAACCCACTGCACCCCCTAACAAGTATGTTGTAAGAGTCAGCCAATTAGGAGTTTTCTTCAAATTTAAAGTGAATATATCTGAGAAGCAAGAAACCAACAGTCTGCATACAAATAAGCCAGATCTGTAAAGAAAATGTGCACGCACAACTAAAGTTCTGGAACAAGACTCAAGTCCAGAAGTGGACAAACAATCAAAACTTTCCGCTTGAGTTTACAGCCGGTGAACTCTAAGAAGAAGAAGAAGAAGAAGAAGAAGAAGAAGAAGAAGAAGAAGAAGAAGAAGAAGAAGAAGAACAACAACAACAACAACAACAAGAAGAAGAAGAAGAAGAAGAAGAAGAAGAAGAAGAAGAAGAAAGAAGAAGAAGAAGAAGAAGAAGAAGAAGAAGAAGAAGAAGAAGAAGAAGAAGAAGAAGAAGAAGAAGAAGAAGAAGAAGAAGAACAAACTTAGATCAAATATAGAACAGACATAGAATAGACCTACATCAAGCACACAGTGGACACAGAACAAATATATATTTGTTGGCAACATTGAACTATAGACTGTAAAAAACACTGACTCTTTTGAAAGAAGCAGCTCATAAAATGGTACTAGTATCAATCAAGATAAGACAGAAAACATGATAATAACAAGACAAAGAAAGGATTTAAACTCCAGCCACATACAAGTCGATAATATTAAAATCAAACGAATGGAAACGTATAAGTATTTGGGTGCAAACTTTAACTGCTCCAAAATGCTGAGAGAAGAAATACAATCTAGAATACAATCTAGAAATTATGTATACTATGCCCTTCAACATCTGCTAAAGTCAAAGTGTCTGTCTCGCAACACCAAGATCAAAATGTATAAAACGTTGATAAGACCAGTCGTTTTATATGGCCCTGACACTTGGTGCACATCTAAAAGAGATGAAGGCTTATTATAGGTTTTCGAAAACAGACTATCACGACGAACCTTTGGACCAAAGATGTAAACAGCAAGGAATAGAGAGTGAGAAGCAACAAAGAAATTAATAACCTGTTTAAATCACCACTAATCACTGGCATCATAAAAGCTAATAGGTTGAAATGGCTGGGGCATACTGAGAGAATGTGAGATGACAGAGAAGTAAAAACTGTATACACAAGCAAGATGAATGGTGGTAGACCACGAGGGAGACTAAGGAAAGAGAAGGCCAACCAGAGAGATGAATGGAGGCGGGTGATATCTGCAGCAATGTACCTCAAGGGCTAGGAATGCTGAAGAAGAAGATATATATATATATGTTTTCTGTTCTCTGTTTCTTATATATATATATAAGAAACAGAGAACAGAAAACATAGAAAAAGTATATGACAATATGAATCAATATAGAAAAAACACAGAGAATGTGTACATAATCAATATAGAACAAACTTAGAATAGACACTAAAACAAAACACAGAAGAGACAGAACAAAACATAAAATAAGTACATGACAATATGAATCAATTTAGAACAAACACAGAGAATGTGTTCATAATCAATATAGGACAAACATAGAATAGACATGGAGAGAGGGAGTTGCCGTGGCCGAGCGGCTAGACGCTCGCGCGAATCAGAAGGTCGTGGGTTCGCTCCCTGGCAGAGCCTGACTTTTTTCAAAAATGACTTTGGCTCCCAGGTCGACCCAGCCTTGAGTGGGTACCGGGTGCAGTCCCGGGAAAGTAAAGGCCGCCGGCGTGATGCTGACCACATCACCCATCCTGTGCCGATTGGTCTATAAGAATATAGGTCTAGCCCTATATGCCCTATACGCCTAAAGGCATGGAAAAGGGTCCTTTACTTTACTTATAGAATAGACATTGAACAAAACACAGAAGAGACATACAACAAATTCTGAAGAGACCCAGAATCTTTTTTTTTTTAAATAAACACAGCAATTACCTGGCTGCAGAGGTTTTGGTTTGTGCGACTCCTTGACTGGGTACAGAACAGGTGGTTCGAGTCTCGGAACACACAGGCCATTGGTTAGAAACTCTGAAGCCCAAATAACTGAGTGCAGTGGTTTGATGGGAAGAGAGTCCGAGAGCTGTTGGGATTGAAGGAAGTCCGGTCAGTCAAGGATCCACTTCTTTACCTGGAGACACACTGGGCTGTTGAAGACCATCAACCCGCAGTGCATGATGTGGTCAGTACCACACAGACCATCTTTATTTCCCCAAGAATGTCCTGGCATCCACTCTTAGACTGGGTTGATTTAGCAATCCAGATCAGTTTTAGAGTCTGCCCCAGCGGAGATACGTATGGGGTCAGAGGGCAAGTGTGATACACAGTGTACGATCATGGCCTCTTGCTAGCATTATGACGGTAGTAAGCACTTACATACAAAAGTGCATATCGCAGATAATGTTAAATACAACAAATGATTGATGATAATGATGATAGCTGGATGAAAGTGACTTGCGCAAGGACTTTGATTTAAGTGAGGAAGAGTTGCACAATTCGTTGACCTCACTCTCTCGCCCGTGTCCACCTTGATCCAATGGCAGGACAATGTTGAGACAATTGGAAATGGACCTAGGTGCAGTGGATGACCAAGGCATCTTAAGTGCCCTGCCTTGCGAAGCTCTCCACAGAGCCTCCTGGTAAACGCCTTCTTATCCGTTGAACCAATAAGAGGTTTTATCCACACAATCCGCTGAGTCCAGTCTTTGCATGCAGGGTAGGCATATCCCATTCACCGAGTGGTTTCGAACCAGGTCGGCTACCCTCTCTTGGTTTAGCCAGCCCGTCAAAGCTGTTGCCCGGGGGGGGGGGCGCTGTCACAACATATATAATGGATACAAACAGATAACTTGTGACAAACACTGTTTTTAAGTTGAGGTAACAATCTTCCTTTTACTTCACCTTCTTCTTCATCCACTGCCTCTTCATCCTCTGCTTCCTCTTCTTCTACAACCCTGTTCCATCTTTTAGAATCAGTTTATGAAAACAGTCTTTCAAGCTGTCAGTTTGTGGATAACACAGCTACAGACAGGGGGATTCAAACACAAGAAATACCCATCCAGTGTGCTAGCCCAGGGATCATCATCATCAAGTGCCTTGCCAGCTGGTGTTGGCGTTCATGCATCCCCACAGATCTGTCTTTGGTGTTCTGGATCACTTCCACTGATGATATTCCTCCATGCCACTGTCTTAGGCCATCCACCATCATTTCTCTTGGTCTGCCTCTGCTACCAGTGATTTTTCCAGTCATCACAATATTTTTCAGTGCTCATTTTCTCATTACATGCCCAAAGAACTTATTGTTGTATATAATGTTCTACTTTCATTAGCCATATCCAGGCAATCATTATTAGTTATTCTGGCAGTCCAATGTATTTGCAACATTCTTCTCAAGAACCACATCTCAGCTGCCTCCAAACTCTTCCTAATTCCTAAGACTATTCACAGAAATGGGCAACCTTTTTTATTTTGGTCTGTTTGCCAAATGTAAAATTACCAACCTGGTTGTCGGTCTTACAGAAAAAAAAATCATTCATAACACCCAGATTTCCACATAACACCCAGATTTCCACATAACACCCAGATTTCCACATAACACCCAGATTTCCACATAACACCCAGATTTCCACATAACACCCAGATTTCCACATAACACCCAGATTTCCACATAACACCCAGATTTCCACATAACACCCAGATTTCCACATAACACCCAGATTTCCACATAACACCCAGATTTCCACATAACACCCAGATTTCCACATAACACCCAGATTTCCACATAACACAAAACTGTGGGATAATATCAAATTACAGTCCACTGATATGACTCTGGCCAGACACTCACCCACTGTAGTCCTTCTATACATCACTAAATGTGTTTGTTCAGAAAGAAAAAAAGAATGGTTGTGGCCTCATATTTTATTATCAAAGTCCACAAACAGATACTTTCTCCTAATGTCTGAATTTGTCCCCAACACATGCTTCACTAGCAGGATCACAGATTTGGAGATACCACTTTCTGGTTATCACTGTTTAAATTATCACCCTTTTTTATGTTGATATTTTGATTTTTTTTTTTTTTTTTTTTGCATAAGAATGTATGTTTTTGTGTTCTGCTATTGTGGGAATTCAAGGGGCAGATTATATAGCAGTTTTACACCAGTGCCGTGGGCCAGTAAAAATTGCACTGTTCACTAGTTTTTCTCGCATGAGCCATAGTTTTCCCACTCCTGGTGCAAGCCACAAAACTACCCCAGTACCAATGTTTATGCGTAGGTGACATAAATACAGTGCAATCTTTCTCTGTCAACTGAGGTGAGAAATATAATTCTCAAGAGCTATATAAATGCTATCCTGATATACGGAAGTGGCTCATGGACAGTTGGACAATTAGTGAAAAATTATGTGGCGGAGAAACAGGTTTTAAAGACGAATGATGTGAACACCCTGAAAGGATAATAAGAGTAATGAAGATGTCTTGAAAGAAATGGACTCACAGAGAGAAATGACCGCCCACATCAGGGGGAGACAATCTACATTCTTTGGTCATGTCATGGGAAGGTGACAAACTGCAGTACCTCATGACAGTAGAAAAGTTGGAGGGGAAAGGGAGGCAGAGGGAGAGCGAGAGAGGAAAGTTGGAGGGAAAGGGAGGCAGAGGGAGAGCGAGAGAGGAAAGTTGGAGGGGAAAGAGAGGCAGAGGGAGAAATCATGGCATGGAAGATCATCTGTCAGAACAGACTGTACACAGGGAAGATATCATGGCATGGAAGATCATCTGTCAGAACAGACTGTACACAGGGAAGATATCATGGCATGGAAGATCATCTGTCAGAACAGACTGTACAAAGGTAGATATCATGGCATGGAAGATCATTTGTCAGAACATATTGTACAGAGGGAGATATCATGGCATGGAAGATCATCTGTCAGAACAGACTGTACAGGAGACAGAAGGTTGTGGATAAACATGACTTATGATGCCACACTGCATTGACTTTAAAAAGAAGAAAAACATAAATACAGACTTGTAAGTTGTGATCATGTGTTAGCTAAGCATTTGTGTTTACATAACATGCATAAAAAAAACCTTGAGCCATTAGGTCATGGAGGTCATGGAGGTCATGGAGGTATATCGATGGAAGCTCTAGCACACAAAACTCCCCTCACAGACATTATTTTGTCTTCTTTTGTGCCTTTTACTTGTTGAACAAGTGTATACTCACACGCACGCACGCACGCACGCACATATATATATATATATATATATATATATATATATATATATATATATATATATATATATATATATATATGACAAACACAATAGATGTGTTGCGACTACAGTAGTCAAACCTTCACAGTGTAGCACACACTTGACAGACTGACTGATCGAATTAGTGATCTCTGACGATTTAAATATCAAAATATCAGTCATAAATCAATAACATTTTATGTCAGTTCTTCTTCTTCTTCATGTTCACCAGCTGTAAACTCCGGTGGAAAGTTCTGAGTGTTTGTCCACCTATGGATTTTAGTCGTGTTCCAGAACCAGAGAGTTTTGTGCACATCATTTTCACAGATCTGGCTTATTTGTATGCACAGATCTGGCTTATTTGTATGCAGACTCTCGGATCTTTGCCTCTCAGGCAGATGCACTCCGACTTTGAATGAAGCCCCCAATTATTCGACTCTTACGACATGCTTGTTGGGCAGGCAAGGGGCCTATTCTTATCTTCACCCCCAATGGAGCCGTGGAACCCACACAAGAATTATGTCAGTTAAATCCTGTAGAAACAAAATGACACAAACAATGGCTGGGTCAGGCTCACAGATAAGTAGCGATCTCCGATCGGAATGTCAGACATGCTGACATTAATGCTGTTCAACCGATCCAGAATAGCTCTTGTAACCAGCGCCTTCATCCTGCGATGTGCTGACCTCACCGACATCATGCTCTGTGTCAAACAGGATAGAAGGCACATTTAACTCATTTCTGTCACATTTTGTTCTCAACAGAAATATTTGACATTTTGAAAAATAGTTAGAATAATGTGAAATAAACAGAAATAATTAAAATATTCCCTGCACAGCTTGAGTTTAGCTAAAAAATGTTTGTCAGGTTTTTTAAAACTATCCAGCATTAAACAACAAGGGCTCAGTCTCACTTACAAAAATGTCCTCAGCCTCGGCAACGAGCTCCTGAGATTTAGCCACAACTTGTGGGTTTCCTGTGGCACATTCAAGTAAACTAATAACACCTGCAAGCAAAACAGAATAAATACCCATTTTAGAATTGACATCATAGCACATTGGGCATACCCATAGATGCTCCGTCTCCCGCAGCAAATGTCTTAAGGCGTAGATGCTGTTTCCGTAGAACACTGATTATCAACTCGTCATTCTCTCGCTCTCATACATCCTTCCTTGCAAGATTCCCATCTAATTCCTCATTCACACATCCTTACACATCTAACCTTGTGTCTTCTATCAACTCGTCATTCTCTCCCTCTCATACATCCCTCCTTGCAAGATTCCCATCTAATTCTTCATTCACACATCAGTACACATCTAACCTTGTGTCTTCTATCAACTCGTCATTCTCTCCCTCTCATACATCCCTCCTTGCAAGATTCCCACCTAATTCCTCATTCACACATCCTTACACATCCCTCCTTGCAAGATTCTTATCTAATTCTTCATTCACACATCCTTACACATCTAACCTTGTGTCTTCTATCAACTCGTCATTCTCTCCCTCTCATACATCCCTCCTTGCAAGATTCCCACCTAATTCTTCATTCACACATCCTTACACATCTAACCTTGTGTCTTCTATCAACTCGTCATTCTCTCCCTCTCATACATCCCTCCTTGCAAGATTCCCATCTAATTCTTCATTCACACATCAGTAAACATCTAACCTTGTGTCTTCTATCAACTCGTCATTCTCTCCCTCTCATACATCCCTCCTTGCAAGATTCCCATCTAATTCTTCATTCACACATCCTTACACATCTAACCTTGTGTCTTCTATCAACTCGTCATTCTCTCCCACTCATACATCCCTCCTTGCAAGATTCCCATCTAATTCTTCATTCACACATCCTTACACATCTAACCTTGTGTCTTCTATCAACTCGTCATTCTCTCCCTCTCATACATCCCTCCTTGCAAGATTCCCACCTAATTCTTCATTCACACATCCTTACACATCTAACCTTGTGTCTTCTATCAACTCGTCATTCTCTCCCTCTCATACATCCCTCCTTGCAAGATTCCCATCTAATTCTTCATTCACACATCCTTACACATCTAACCTTGTGTCTTCTAAGAAATCGTCATTCTCACCCTCTACATCCCTCCTTGCAAGATTCCCACCTAATTCCTCATTCACACATCCTTACACATCCCTCCTTGCAAGATTCCCACCTAATTCCTCATTCACACATCCTTACACATCTAACCTTGTGTCTTCTATCAACTCGTCATTCTCTCCCTCTCATACATCCCTCCTTGCAAGATTCCCATCTAATTCTTCATTCACACATCCTTACACATCTAACCTTGTGTCTTCTATCAACTCGTCATTCTCTCCCTCTCATACATCTCTCCTTGCAAGATTCCCATCTAATTCTTCATTCACACATCCTTACACATCCCTCCTTGCAAGATTCCCACCTAATTCCTCATTCACACATCCTTACACATCCCTCCTTGCAAGATTCCCACCTAATTCCTCATTCACACATCCTTACACATCTAACCTTGTGTCTTCTATCAACTCGTCATTCTCTCCCTCTCATACATCCCTCCTTGCAAGATTCCCATCTAATTCTTCATTCACACATCAGTACACATCTAACCTTGTGTCTTCTATCAACTCGTCATTCTCTCCCTCTCATACATCCCTCATTGCAAGATTCCCATCTAATTCTTCATTCACACATCCTTACACATCTAACCTTGTGTCTTCTATCAACTCGTCATTCTCTCCCTCTCATACATCCCTCCTTGCAAGATTCCCATCTAATTCTTCATTCACACATCCTTACACATCTAACCTTGTGTCTTCTATCAACTCGTCATTCTCTCCCTCTCATACATCCCTCCTTGCAAGATTCCCATCTAATTCTTCATTCACACATATCCTTACACATCTAACCTTGTGTCTTCTATCAACTCGTCATTCTCTCCCTCTCATACATCTCTTCTTGCAAGATTCTTATCTAATTCTTCATTCACACATCCTTACACATCTAACCTTGTGTCTTCTATCAACTCGTCATTCTCTCCCTCTCATACATCCCTCCTTGCAAGATTCCCATCTAATTCTTCATTCACACATCCTTACACATCCCTCCTTGCAAGATTCTTATCTAATTCTTCATTCACACATCCTTACACATCTAACCTTGTGTCTTCTATCAACTCGTCATTCTTCATTCACACATCCTTACACATCTAACCTTGTGTCTTCTATCAACTCGTCATTCTCTCCCTCTCATACATCTCTCCTTGCAAGATTCTTATCTAATTCTTCATTCACACATCCTTACACATCTAACCTTGTGTCTTCTATCAACTCGTCATTCTCTCCCTCTCATACATCCCTCCTTGCAAGATTCCCATCTAATTCTTCATTCACACATCCTTACACATCCCTCCTTGCAAGATTCTTATCTAATTCTTCATTCACACATCCTTACACATCTAACCTTGTGTCTTCTATCAACTCGTCATTCTCTCCCTCTCATACATCCCTCCTTGCAAGATTCCCATCTAATTCTTCATTCACACATCCTTACACATCCCTCCTTGCAAGATTCTTATCTAATTCTTCATTCACACATCCTTACACATCTAACCTTGTGTCTTCTATCAGTATTCATTTATAGATGGTATTTAGCCTGCCTCCTGTGTCTGGTACAAGTACTCCTGTATCTATTGCTTCTGTAGCTAGGAAACTGGCTCTTTCATTTCCTCTCCTGCATTATCTGGACAGTATATCCATGTGAATCTCTGCAATGTTGTACTGATGCCACATTTGTCCATTTTGAGAATTCTACTGTACCAAGTGAGAATCAGTCACTATAATTTCTTTGGTTACTCTATTTTCTGCTATCTACTTCAGAGCTGCAGTGACTACCTATACCTCCATCCTCATGCTTGAAGTTGTAAGCCATAATCTTTCCCTTAATTCTAGATAAAAATTAACAGCCAGATCTTTCCCCCCGATGGACCGAACCATCAGTGTACACTATTGCATCATCTAGCCCAGCGTTTACAACTATCAGTTGTTATACCTCTAATTCTGCCATACCGTCACACCACTTTCTACATTCTTTTCCTAATGTGACAATGACCTGACAGAAACTGCTGTTGAGTGTATTCCAATCAACCCATTCAGAATAATAAGACGAAAAAATCTGTGGATGATCATTTCTTGTGCATCTAAAGAAGAAGAATTTCAGTGTATCTTTAGAAGATCCTTTCCAACATATTTCTGAAAGATCATTTACATGTTTTGCTGACCATTACATGAAGCAGTGGTGATACAGAGGATAGTGCACAAACCTGCCAAAACTGTGGTACAAGTTTCATCCCCACCAAAGGCAGCATTACTTCTTCCAATCTGATTTTTTTTAAGGACAAATCAGCATGTGATAAGTAATGTCGGGGTGATACAAATCCCCTGTAACTTTCTAGGAAATTAGAGATTGGATCAAACTTTGCCCAAGTGGTTCGCAAAACATTCCTGCATTGAGATTTTATTTCAGTTCAGAACCACTAGGCAAGAGGTCAACTGTGCAAGCAACTACATATCTCCTTAAGAAGACACATCTTACCATTATCTGATGTTACATAACTGTAGAATCTGGGAACATTCAACATCAATGAGACCACCTCTCCAGCCATCAAAGCTCTGTAATCAGAATTTCTGGAGAAAAGAAACCAATTTTCAGTATGACTTCCTAGAGAGAAACAACACCTTAACAGAATGAATTTCTGGAGAGGAGGAAAATACATAATCGGGTAAACGCAGGTCCAACTTTACAGCAGACAGGTGACCTCATTGCCGCCATTTTTCTGTGCTAACGAAAAAAATACAAAATGTCCATCGATGTCCTTTGTGACACACACGTACAGACTGCTGTCTCGGAAAAGCCAATAGCACACACATATTAAATGCAGCAGCCAGAAATGCCAACACAAACAGTCCAGGGCTAGAAATGCAGTTTATCATTGATGGAAGCAGCAGTCACAATGAATCAGTAGTTGCACACCTGACTGATTGCATAAGGCACTTCCAGTTCTGTGGCAATAAGTCCACTGCCATGTTCTGAGTCTGCAGTCGAAAAGCATTCCAAATGAAATCTACAGCTTACAGACACAGACAGAGAGAGAGAAAGACAGACAGATGAGAGAGAGAGAGTGAGAGAGAGTGAGAGTTAGAGAGAGAGAGAGAGAGAGAGAGAGAGAGAGAGAGAGAGAGAGAGAGAGAGAGAGAGAGAGAGAGAGAGAGAGAGAGCCTCGATTGCTACAAACAGTCTTGATTGTTATATATAGTCTTGATTGCTATATATAATCTTAACTGCTACATAGTCTTAACTGCAATATATAATCTTGATTGCTACATACTACATATACTTGATTGCTATATATACAGTCTTGATTACTGCAGGATTTGGTATTTATCATCATCGTTTTCCTCCGTCCTATCAGACGGTGCAGATGCAACAAACTATGTAGTAAAAGTCAAGGACAATTGTCCACACCTTCAGACCTATTGGGCATATAGGGCTAGACCTCTATTGTACAGACCAATCAGCATTCAGTGGGTGGATGTGGTTAACATCATGCTGGCCACCTTTACTTCCCAGGACATCACCTAGTAACTATTTTAGGCTGGGTCAATCTGAAGCAAAGGTCCTTTTTTTTTTAAATATCCGGCTTAATGTGGATTTGAACCCATAACCTTTCAGGCCAAAGGTAAGCGTACAAATTGTGTAGGTTTAGATGTTCATTTTGTCCCCAACAACAGATCAAACAGTGGTCTGGCTAACCAATTTATGTGTAACATTCACCGTAGTAACATCATGTTTGTCGCTCCGAACCATTTTTTTTTTTTTTTACCTTTGTTCATTCATATTCCACGATTACCTGGCATACATCATCAAAACTAGTTGACTGTCAGCTCAGTCAAGCAAAAGAGTACAGTTCGGGTCTCATCTTTACTTTGATTTCACAGACAAACTTACAAGGGAATCTGGTTAATCTTGTGCATGTGTGCATCGGAAGTCTGGCTAATTCTAGTCAGCTGGGCCACAGTGTAGTACAAGCACATGAACAGTTGTGGATACAGGCCTCCAGTGTGGTTCTGGAACAGATCACAATGCTGTTGTAAACATGCCTGCATATGTGTGTGTGTGTCTATGTGTGTGTCTATGTGTGTGTCTATACTGTCTGCCACTGTGTGTATTTAATTTACATTTTCCAGGAAGGTGACAGAAGGTGGATACAGCAAGCGAGAACAAATGAAAAGAAAGAAAGAGTGAATATTATATATGAATGTATGTGCAAAGTTTCAATTTGTTTCTACAAATTCTGAAATATTTAATTTTATTCTTTCATAATTTCATCTTAAACATGTGTGCAATCTTTGCTGAGCATATACCTGGTCTTCAACACTTTCAGTCCCAAACAATGCATGGTTTGTACAGAGGTATCTTTCATTGCTTTTTCATTCTGACAACACAGCAAGTGATTAGAATTTTTCGTGGTTATATTTAATGATAAAAAAATTTTGTTTAAAGCCTTATGGGACCATGAGATTATCAAATACTTGTTTCCTGAAATTCTAATGAAACTCCCAGAAGTGGCCAGGATTTTTGGCTCTGAGGTCAACCCAGCTTAATGAATATAGGAATCTGATAATTTCTAGAATGTTCTGGGAAGGAAAGATTATGAGGAAGGCAACTGTTCACTCCACATTAAATATTGTGGCCTAGAATGTGTGAAGAGCTGACACCAGACTGCAGTCTGTGTCAACTTCCTCACAAGAGACAGTTAACATTCAATGTGTTTCTCAGCGCACTAATGGAACAACGAGCCAGAGGTCCACCGTGCAAGCGATGGATAGATGGAATATCCGAGGCCGTAGATACCATCATCAATGTAGCCCAGACCATGGTTTGCACTAGATGCCACTTCAAAACACCTGACGCTGAAAGGAAGAACCGAACTAGAGAAGAAAGAGGAATATAACAACTATGGTGTGGCCGCTTTGCTGTGAAACTGGATTTGTGATTACCCCAGTACCTGATTCTTTTATTCTGTCAGCCATTAAGCAGTTATGGCTGTTTATAGTTCTATAATAAATGAATGTTTGTGTGTGTGTGTGTGTGGATATCTGATGAGGCTATTTAAATTTTTTTTTATACCTTATTGTTGTCACGTTGAAGTTTAGCAGCGTTCAGTAAAATGCAGATCACTCGAGTTCGATGTTTAGCAGGAAGCAGAAAAAGGGGCATGGTATTGACAATTCTGTGACATAAATCTGACAGTTAGGTACGCAAATACAAAGTAAACATGATGATGGTTGTTGTGGTGGTGCAGCTGGTGGTTATCACGATAATGGTAATAATGATGACAGTGATAGTGATAACAATATTGATGATGATGTTGGTAGTGGTGGTAATGGTGGTGGTGATGATGATGATGATGATGATGATGATATGTTGATGATAACTGTATCAAACAACTATGAACTCTTAATTCATTACATATAAAACAGCTCACAGAGAGTTAGTAGATAATTGGCACAATCACAGTTGACCAATCATTGGCACAGTTCCAGGTTTTTACACTTTGTAATGTAAGAGAGCTGGGTTTGATGTCTTGCATTGGTTTCAACAGTGACACCAAGACCTGACAATTGAGAAAGCTACAGCAAACTACTGAACGTAAAGTTTGCCTAGAAAAACCACACAATAAAAAATTATGGGATTGGTTCTGCAACGTCCTGTCAAGAAAAACAACTATCTATTCAACACAAGTATCGAAAGAAACACAGGTTTCCCAAACTTCTTGTATTTATTCAATTAACAATTTTTAAAAAAAATTAAAAAGAACGATGTAATGCAATGTCTACGGGACCGACTCAAAACAGCAAGGTCAACATACTGCGCTGCTGACCCAGCAGTCAGATACAGAACCACACAGGTATAAACCTCTATAGTTAAAAAACCTGTGTCTCTGTTTCATATGTCTCCTAATATCTTTATATATTTCAATGCAGGTGTCAGTCAACATAGATCAACAGAATGGAGGGGTGGGGGGGGGGAGGGGGGTGGGGTGGGGGGGGGGACACAACTTGGAAACGCAGTAGCAGAGCAGATCCCAAAATAGACTGACAACTGTTGGAAGAAAATTCTTAAATTCTGATAAAATCAATGAACAGAAAAGAAACAACTTTCTCCCAGAGTAAGCTGTCTACAAGGCTCAAAACATGTTACTTAAAAGGATAATGCCTTTCTATGTAATATATCTTCTCTCTCTCTTCTCTCTCTCTCTCTCTCTCTCTCTCCTCTCTCTAATGCACACACACACACACAAATTTAAATCTACAGGTAATCATGATATTCTCTCTAGCTGTCATGATTAATGTAATCATGATATTCTCTCTAGTTGTCATGATTAAGGTAATCATGATATTCTCTCTAGCTGTCATGATTAAGGTAATCATGATATTCTCTCTAGCTGTCATGATCAAGGTAATCATGATATTCTCTCTAGCTGTCATGATTAAGGTAATCATGATATTCTCTCTAGCTGTCATGATCAAGGTAATCATGATATTCTCTCTAGCTGTCATGATTAAGGTAATCATGATATTCTCTCTAGCTGTCATGATCAAGGTAATCATGATATTCTCTCTAGCTGTCATGATTAAGGTAATCATGAAATTCTCTCTAGCTGTCATGATTAAGGTAATCATGATATTCTCTCTAGCTGTCATGATCATGATATTCTCTCTAGCTGTCATGATTAAGGTAATCATGATATTCTCTCTAGCTGTCATGATCAAGGTAATCATGATATTCTCTCTAGCTTTCATGGTCAAAGTCATCATGATATTCTCTCTAGCTGTCATGATTAAGGTAATCATGATATTCTCTCTAGCTGGCATGATCAAGGTAATCATGATATTCTCTCTAGCTGGCATGATCAAGGTAATCATGATATTCTCTCTAGCTGTCATGATCAAGGTAATCATGATATTCTCTCTAGCTGTCAGATTAACACCACGGTTGAACACTTAAATGAAATAAGGAACTGTGTTATGGTGTCTTTTAACTAAAGGACTCACCATCATGTTTCATCATATGTTGAACTAATTATAAAAGATGCATCCGCAGAGAGACAGTGAAATATACAAAGCAATAAATTGTAAAATCAATGTCTTGTGTCTTCATAATTGAAAAACTTACCCGACTGTGTCCAGGTTGGAAACGTAGAGTACAGATCTCATCAGGGCAGTGGGTAACTGAAACTCTAGAGAAATCTGGCAACAGATATTGTCTGTGTATCAGAGAACATCAATCATATTTATCAGTGCAATGTTGCCTCGTAATAAAGAATAATTGAGGGGTGGTTTTCTTTTTTCTGCATTTGTGAAATTATTTTTATGTTGGAAATTATTGCGCTGTGTCTGTTTACAGAAGTCTTGCAATATTAACCCTTCAAATACAGGACAACTCACCACAGGTATACAGTGTACTCCACACATTTCAGCTCTCACATGCCATGCCTAAGAAGAATATCTGGCATTAAGTGGCAGCACAAAATCACAAATACCGAGGTATTGGAAAGAGCAGGTATTACAACAGTTTTCTCAATGCTCAGTCTCTGAACGTTCAGGTGTGTTGGTCAGATCTGGAGAATCAAAGATGGTAGAGTCCCTAAAGATGTCCTCTATGGTGAACTAAAGATGGGTAGACATGTTGAGGCCGACCTCCAGAATGATATAAATTTGTGTGCAAGCGGGACAAGAATGATACAGGCAATGATGTGCATTCATGGGAACAAAATGCCAGGGACCATGTCGCGTGGAGGGGGCACATCAGGAAGGGAATAAGACTGAAGGAAGAAATGATTGCACAAAGGATGAGAGCTGAGCGTCTGAGAAGAAATGCACTAACTACAAATGTTGGCAACAGCGGTCCTGAAATCCCATGCTATAATTGTGGAAGACTTGTCTTGACGCGGGCGGGTCTTGCTAGTCACACTTGCCATCTCTATGGGCTGTGAGTCCCATGTCTCCTCAGAGCGCAATATAACACTGTCATATCTGGAAAGACGGAAAGGTGCCAACCAAAACATGTTGTAGATTGGTTCACTTCCCCTGTATCAATCTACTATTAGACTTGATTTTTTCTACCGCAGTGACTACTTTAACTCATCCTGTTCATCAATTTTAGTGAATTATCACTCAGACTGCTGCAGCCAACTACATGCCTTCATTGCATCTTTTTTTCTATTTTTGTTACCTTTAAACATGCAGGTTATATATAAATATATATATATATATTTTTTTTTTTTTTATTCAGACAAATATGTTTAGAAAAATGCTACTGACCACCAGCAGGAGCATCACCATGTTACATCTTTCTGGATCTTTCTGTCTCTGTTCCAGCAGGTTGTCCAGGAAATTATCACTCACAACCGACCGCCGGTGATCTCTTTTACAGAAGAAAGGGAAAAACAAATAGAGAAAACAAAAAAGATTTCAGCTCCAGAAGGTTGGAGTTGCTACCCATGGGAAAGGGTCAGGAAGGGGTCAAGGAAAGGGTCAAGGAAAGGGTCAAGGAAAGGGTCAAGGAAGGGGGGGGGGAACTCAAGTACCTTCAAACCTTGTACAATAACAAGAAAATGAAAAACAATCAAGTTGCCAGATTTATTTGACTTCTTCTTCTCTACCTCCTCTTTTACGGCTTTGGCTAAATGTCAGAAATACAACCATAGATGACAAGATTGGTACACAAGAGAAATTTCCACCGCAAGGGAGAGCCTGGCAAACTTAAAGCAAACATAATCACAGCCAGTCTGTATTGTTGTGCCTAACTGTGATCTGATTACATTTGGAGCTTCATGGCCAAGTGGTAAATCTGCTTGTCTGGCACTCTGAACTTTATGGGACATAATTTGATGCACTGATGCCTTAATCTTTTTTAATGTCTCTCCACAAAATCAAAGATTCAGAATCTTCTTGAACATCCATCTAGTTTCTAAGCTTCAAAAGAACAGAACCTATTTCAACACAATCCCTGTGAAAATAACACTCTGATAGCAGACGCAAGGGAAGTGCCTTCATCAGACTCACTCTGACAAATGTCAAGGGATGGAGATGATACGAACAACACTCTAGAGTTTAAACTCCCAGACAGAAAAAAGTGGAGAGGGAAGGGGGGGGGGGGGTCGGCTCTGATCTGCTAACTGCAGGTTTGGCACTATGAGATAGCAAGATTTCAATTTGATCTGTTAGCTGAAAGTTTACATCATGAGATAGCAAGATCTGAATCTGATCTACTCTGTTAGCTGAAGGTTTGACACCCTGAGATAGCAAGATCTCAATCTGATCTACTCTGCTAGCTGAAGGTTTGACACCCTGAGATAGCAAGATCTCAATTGATCTACTCTGTTAGCTGAAGGTTTGACATCCCTGAGATAGCAAGATTTCAATTTGATGAACTCAGTTAGCCTGAAGGTTTGACACCCTGAGATAGCAAGATCTCAATTTGATGAATTCAGCTGAAGGTTTGACACCCTGAGATAGCAAGATCTCAATCTGATCTACTCTGTTAGCTGAAGGTTTGACACCCTGAGATAGCAAGATCTGAATCTGATCTACTCTGCTAGCTGAGCTGAAGGTTTGATTCCTACTCTGTTAGCTGAAGGTTTTTTGACATCCCTGAGATAGCAAGATCTGAATCTGATCTACTCTGCTAGCTGAAGGTTTGACACCCTGAGATAGCAAGATCTCAATCTGATCTACTCTGCTAGCTGAAGGTTTGACACCCTGAGATAGCAAGATCTCAATCTGATCTACTCTGCTAGCTGAAGGTTTGACACCCTGAGATAGCAAGATCTGAATCTGATCTACTCCGCTAGCTGAAGGTTTGACACTCTGAAATAGCAAGATTTCAATTTGATGAATTCAGCTGAAGATTTGACATCCTGAGATAGCAAGATCTGAATCTGATCTGCTCCGCTAGCTGAAGGTTTGACACTCTGAAATAGCAAGATTTCAATTTGATGAACTCAGCTGAAGGTTTGACATCCTAAAATAGCAAGATCTCAATCTGATCTGCTCCACTAGCTGAAGGTTTGACACTCTGAAATCTTAACCCGGTTGACAGACCCAAAAAAAAAAAAAATCCAAGACAATCTGCTCAACCTCTGAGGAAGTCATCATTAGAGGTCCCCATGACAACCACACCAGTCCCTGGTGTCACCTGCAATCCTGTGCAGACATGGCTGATCAGATACTGTTAGGATATTCCTTCTTTATCTTTTCACAGCCCACACCTTGTGGTGTTTGTTAACATGACTGAAGTCCACAAATTTAATTAAAACCTTAAAAGTAAGATAAAAATTACAAAAACCAGACAATTGTCTTGTAACTTCTGAGTACTGTTGTTAACAATGTCAAGAGTGTTAAGCACACAACATCATGGTGCAGATGAACATGATGATACAATAATAACAGTTTAAAGATGGCTGCCCCACTTTTGACATGCACCAAAAAGAAGCAGCATTCTATTTTTTTTTTTTTTTTTTTTTTTCATTGAAAGGGTAAAAACAAATAGAAATTCATTGTGTGTCTATGGTACCAGTTAAGGCTGGGTTAAGGTCAAGGTCAATTTAGACAGAAATCTAAAACCTTCATGCTGGTAGGCAAGCATTTAACCACTACACTACCATAGCTCTCCTTCTCATGAAGTGCACAAAGAATATTATACATACATATATGGTATGCAACGGTACGTAGTACCAGCATCTTTTTTCTAGAAACCATTTTTTAGCCCTATTGTAGCAGACAGTGGTAATCACCTGCACCTTTTAGACAACTTTGTTGTAAGTACCATACTTTTGTTTCTAGAAAGAAAAGCTCTGACTAGAACAGTCAGTGTAGACATCTATGCATACCCTTTCTCCGAGTGGTCAGACGAATGCAAAATATCTTCCTGCACCATGTGTGTGAGGTAGACCAATCGGCGCTCATCTGTGTCTGTGGCCAGATAACACTCAGTGAGGTGATCTTTATTTATACATGTCAATACACTTAAAGCAATGATGACAATGGTTTCGATGACATGCTGGTAGTAGAAATGGTAGAGCTGGTCGTGGTAGTAGTTGTAGTGGTGGTCGTAGTAGTGGTGGTGGTGGTAGTTGTGGTGGTGGTGATAGTTGGTGGTGGTAGTTGTGGTGGTGGTGGTAGTTGCAGTCGAGGTGATAGTTGTTGTGTTGGTGGTAGTTGTGGTGGTGGTGGTAGTTGTGATAATTGTGGTGTTGGTAGTGGTAGTTGTGGTGGTGGCGGTGGTAGTTGTGGTGGTGGTAGTAGTTGTGGTGGTAGCTGTGGTGGTGGTAGTAGTTGTGGTGGTAGCTGTGGTGAAGGTGGTAGTTGTGGTGGTCAAAGTTGTAGATATACTTGTAGTGGATGACAACTGAACAATGATTTTGATTTAGTTGTAGTAATGACCAAGATAAAATCGAATGAAGCTAAATATTTCATTTGAGTCCACGACAAATAACTATAAAACAGGATATTTTTCACACAAAAAAGAATATCAGTAGCTTGAAGGCATAGTTTTGAAAAGCAATGACAGAAGATTCTTGGCATTATCTTTCATCGTTCTTTGCTCCTCATCTGGCTTAGCAGGCCTTCAACGAGCAACAGCACAGTCCTATCTCTGGATATTTTCTACAGCTTCTTTTATGTTATAGAAAACTGAGAAGAAATAGAAATAATAGCCAGGAAACTGAAAGAAACAAACTCAAAACTTAGTAAACTATAAACAGTTGATTAAACGAAAGAAAAACTTACGTTTTGTGTGAGTTTCCGACATTGGAAACTTTGAATAAATATATTTACACTGAAAAAAAAAATTAGGAACGATTATCTTTTTTATTAGCATTAGATTAAATTACTAAATGAGAAAAATACACATGGCAATACAAACTGGCAAACTACAAGCAGTTGGTCGTGCAGCCAATAAGAAACATTAATATACAAGTTGACAATTTTTGTGTGTGGCCCTGCCAGAATTTGTATAAAAACTGACCAAGACTGCAAATTCCATCTCCTTCTTCTTCTCATCTTCAAGGTTCTTAGGACTGAGTTTCAAAAACATTACAAGGATACCAGGTTTTTTATTTCCAAAGAAATTCGAAAAAAAGGTTATTTTTTTCTTAAAATCCGTATGGGGCAAGAAGGTTAACTGTTGCTCTAATTTTCAGCCGTGTAGAGACCAACAAGCTCGCTAGCTTGTCTGGGTGTCATGTGTTTAAATCCCTCGAAGATGAATTTTAAAACTGACATTAGATCCCTAATGGACTCAGCCTATGGCTACAAGAAGTTCTGGGAAGTAAAGGCAGGTGGATATTACAGACTGGCGCTGGAGGAAGATGCACACCTGTATATATAAACCACATCACACATCAATGTTAAGAACAACCTTAGAGAAATTATGCCCAGTGCATAAATAAGAAAAAATAGGTGTAACAGCAGAAGGAAATAGGGCGAAGAAGGAAAAAGGAGGAGGAGGAGAAGAAAGAAGAGACAGAAGCTGAAGAAGGCTAATCAAGTTCTAGTTGATCTATAAACATACTGGGATCGTACCATATGTCTAGAAACTTTAATTACTCTCACATTCAGCACACACAAAAAAGGAAATGCTAATTATTGTTGTCTTTCTGTTTTAATTGTGAAAATATGATTGAAAGTAACTCTACAAACCTGCTTGCTGACAATCCCTTCTGTGCCAATGTTTTTTACAGCTGATGTTCGAAATGATTTTCCCATTTTGTGGCGCTGCCAGAATATAAGCAATGTCACAAACCAGATCAAATTACAAAGTGCCATTAAATAAATATTTGTGAAAATGAAGTCAAAATGGCTTACCGCACTGATTATAACATGCAGGGCTTTAAGGATAAATTCTCAACAGTATTACCAATATGGCTTTTGGATGAGGGCTACGGCACAGCATGCTTAAATAAGGTGAACATCAGAAATGTTGTGCCCAAGACAGTGAGGGGTGCAACGAGCAGACTGATAGACCAGACACAGCCCCA
This sequence comes from Candidula unifasciata, assembly GCA_905116865.2. NCBI lineage: Eukaryota > Metazoa > Mollusca > Gastropoda > Stylommatophora > Geomitridae > Candidula > Candidula unifasciata. Next base: position 51,851 of record CAJHNH020001024.1, read on the forward strand.
TCTGAGAGAGAGCTACTTTATGATAAAGTGGACGCAGTGAAAGTTTAATGGAATCAAGTGACCAGCACTGTTAAACAACAGTATGAAGGTTCGGCTCTCCTTCGAACTTCTACCCCATATTATGTTGAACAACAGTATGAAGGTTCTATGGAATCAAGTGACCATCACTGTTAAACAACAGTATGAGAGCTATATAGAATCAACTGACCATCACTGTTAAAGAACAGTATCGACAGCTGGAGAGTGATTCAACAAGGAGTGAGCGGACGGTCTGGATGTTTTCTGACAGGCAGCCTTTTTATCAGGTTGCAACTGGTACCTTCAGTAAAAAAATGCTTCACTGGCCAGTGACCAGGGGGACAGTACAGGTATGGAAATGCTTCACTAGCCAGTGACTACAGTGACTAGAGGGACAGTACAGGTATGGAAATGCTTCACTAGCCAGTGACTAGGGGGACAGTACAGGTATGGAAATGCTTCACTGGCCAGTGACCAAGGCGACAGTACAGGTATGGAAATTCTTCACTAGCCAGTGACCAAGGGGACAGTACAAGTATGGAAATGCTTCACTGGCCAGTGACCAAGGGGACAGTACAAGTATGAAAACGCTTCACTGGCCAGTGACCAAGGGGACAGTACAAGTATGGAAATGCTTCACTGGCCAGTGACCAAGGGGACAGTACAAGTATGAAAACGCTTCACTGGCCAGTGACCAAGGGGACAGTACAAGTATGAAAACGCTTCACTGGCCAGTGACCAAGGGGACAGTACAAGTATGAAAACGCTTCACTGGCCAGTGACCAAGGGGACAGTACAAGTATGAAAACGCTTCACTGGCCAGTGACCAAGTGACAGTGCAGGTATGGAAATGCTTCCCTAGCCAGTGACCAGGGGGACAGTACAAGTATGAAAACGCTTCACTGGCGAGTGACCAAGGGGACAGTACAAGTATGAAAACGCTTCACTGGCCAGTGACCAAGGGGACAGTGCAGGTATGGAAATGCCCTGAGTGCAGTGATGACATTCTTGATGGATTGATTCCTTTATTCAGATCTCACAGGGAAGAAGAAGGAGAGCTATGTAACACAATCCAGGAAGTGATTGTATTTTGGTATTGGACTGAGAGGAAATTCAACGCCTACCTAGCTCCAATAGATGCGTCCAGTTTGAGACTCAGATTTACTTCAATGTTAGCCGTACAGTTTATAACTTGCAGACACATTTTTGTTTCTACAAAATAAACAATTAACCAGTCAGGCAACTATGGATGTGTAAGCTTTCTTGCACAGAACATGATGATTATCTTTGCTTATTAAAAATGCAAGTTTACAAAAATGGTGAAGATATGAACATGAGACAAATAGAACAACAGAAAAGTAGTCCTGAGTCTGATTTACATATTGTTTTTCATCGGCTGTGAATTCCGACAGAAAGTCTGCGACGAACTGATTGTTCGTCCATTTGGACTTCTGGATTTGTACCAGGACCCTAAGTTTTGCATGCAAATCTGTTTTACTGGCTTATTTGTGTGCAGTTCTTGTTCCCTGTCTTTCGGGCAGATGTACTCCAACTTGGAAGGAAGATTCACCTTTGAGGTCTATGATGGTTGGTACTGAATGTTTCCCTCCCTCTTGTAAGAGAATATAGGTTACTAAAAAGCAAGTAAGTAAACAAGCACTTACGACAGGATATTGGGACAATTCCGTGTCAATGAAGAACTGCTTGACATGCAGACGTTCAGTCACTGCAAAGAAATCATTAATAAAGTAGGTCATGTGAAAGATTCAGGTTCTGAGGCAGGCTGGAGCAAGTCATTCTTCTTCTTCTTCTTGTTTTTTGTGTGTGTGTGTGTGGAATCATTAATTGTGTTGTGCCTGTTTACAGCAAAGCTGTGATATTTGCTCCTTTCAACCAACTTTATCAAGCATTTGTTTACAGGGTTAGTCTGCCTGGTTAACATCCACAGTTTTTGTCACGACTGCTATAGTTTTGCAGTCAAAACAAAACTAGAACTACACAGTATCTCTCTGGGAAGTACAGAAATCTGAAAGGATTTTGTTCACACATAGAGTTCATTATCAACATGCAATGAGTTATTACCTGCATGCTAAGTTACAGTTGCCACATGTCTGCCATTTTGTAGACACTTACTCATTTACAAATATAGATATAAGCGTTCCCAAAACGGCAGGCATACGTCAACCCGAGGCTAAGCGAAAAGCTTCAAAGCCCCATTTTACAAGTGACTTTTATAGCCAAACTGTGTGTGTATGCGTGCGAGCATGCGCATGAGTGCATATATCTGTGTGTGTGAAAAACAAAAATACATAATCTCCATACCGGTGACAAGACGGCCATCCAATTCCCATATCAAGGGGAGACAATCAATCACATGAATCCGATCTGGAGAGGGAAAAAATCAGACACATTTACTTAACAACAACTGTTCACTGAACAGACTAAATATTCACTGGTGATGTTCGTAAATACACGCCTGTCCTTAGTTCTTGGGTTTAGGGTGACACGCTGATGCAAAGCACTCATTCTTGCTGTCAGTGGTTTCAACAAGGAGAAATCTTACATCATGACCTATTTCTGGTGCGGGTTCCTTGCCCACTGGTATGGGTGATCATACCTCTCCACAACCTGCAATCTTCAACAGCAAGTGATAAGTTCATGTACCTAAAGGTTTAAACTCCCAGCAATGCATATTGCTAAAGAACAACAACTGTGAAGATTTGAAGAGACATCGTTTCCTACGCCAAATCGCAAGACAAAAGATGGACAGTGATGACGATAATGATGTTACGTTAACTCTTTCTGTTCTAGTTTTCAACAGCAAATGTTCAAGAAAGGTCAAGTGTATCTTCTTCTTCTTCGTGTTCACCAGCTGTACACTCTGGTGGAAAGTTCTGGTTGCTCGTCCACTTCTGAACTGCAGTCCTGCTCCAGAACCTGAGTGTTGCGTGTGCATCAGTTTTACAGATCTGATTCACTTGAATGCAGACTGTTGGTTCCTTGCCTCTCAGGCAGATGCACTCCGACTTCAAAGAAAGCTCCCCAATTAGTCGACTCTGACAACATGATTTTGGGTAGGCAGTGGGTCTATTCTTGTTTTCCCCAGAACCCACAGGGAGAGGTCAAGTGTATGACTTTCATAGAGGCTAAAAAACACACTGGACAATGGCCAGATGGAAAGCCAGATTACTTTAATGTTCTCTGGCATTTGCTGCAAGGGCCAGGATTCAGGGGAGAGAACCAATATAACATCACAAGTTGTTTAGGGTCTGAAAGATTTTCAACTAAATCTAACAATATGCAACTAAATCTAACAATGTGCAACTAAATCTAACAATATGCAACTCACAGTAGGGGTCTAAGTCCAAACACTGGTTTCCATGGAGACAGATGCTCATAATGTGAGCATGCCTGATCTTTTCCAGGTCGACCCACTTGAGATTGTTGTTTGACAGGATGAGGGTACCCAGAGCCAGGTATCTGGACAGCGTTCCCAGCATGCTAATCTGTTAAAATAAGAACACTGACAGAATGAGGGTACCCAGAGCCAGGTATCTGGACAGGGTTCCCAGCATGCTAATCTGTTAAAATAAGAACACTGACAGAATGAGGGTACCCAGAGCCAGGTATCTGGACAGGGTTCCCAGCATGCTAATCTGTTAAAATACAAACATTGACAGCTCTGGTTACAAGACTGTATTTGCCATACAGTTACAAGTTCTAAAGTTCAAACCATACTGAGGCGGATGTTTTTTCTTTTTTCACCAGCTGCTAGTGACTGTCTGTGCAGCTCCCTCCATTTTTGACGGGTGAGGTGCTATGGACTTCATGGCTGCATGCCTATGGCCTGTCCAGGCAGCCAAGTTTTTTTCCAGGTCTTTTTTGTCTGCCTCTTTTTCTCTTCCTCTCTACTGCTGCCTGTAGTATTGTTTCTGAGTGGCCGTTAGATCTTATTACATGTCCGTACCACTGCATTTTTCGCCTTTTCACTTTGTCAAAATATGATCATAGTTGCCAATTTGATGGATAATTATACGATAAATATTTCGGATGGGGTCTCTATACATGTCAAGAATTTTTAACCTTGAAAGGATACCAGGTAATTCTTGTTCCTCCACAATGGGTCCCAGAACCCACACAGGAAATCATATCAGTTGATTTTAAGAAAAGCTTGGTGAGTAGCGTGTTACTGAATGAATGAGTGAATGAATAAATCAATAATTGAATGAATGTATGAATAAATTAATGAATGAACTGATAAGTCTTTCAATGTCTGTTCTATTGCATTGTCCATTAGACCCCAGTGAGCCTTCACCATGTCTGCTTTATCACACAGTAGCTGACCGCCTAGAGGAGTGGCAGCAGCAGCTAATCTATCAGTCCTGCTTGTTACCTTGCACACCTGAATTTCCTTGACATAAAATCTGTGATACACTCCTGATCTGAGTCTTTTCTAGTAATGCAAGCCACTTACAGAGGACGCCAGTTTCATTTTTCCAACACATGCTTTGTGAATCCATTACAATAACATGTCAAACTGTGCTACTCTCAAGACATCGGAAAGCTACCGTTACCACCTTCACCAACTTCTCATCCTGGATGAATGAGTGAATTTAAAGTATTTAACAACAACAAAAAACAAACAACAAAAAAGCTATGCCCTAACTTACTTCATTATTACTCAGGTCAAGGTGCCACAGATGCCTCTGGTTCTCCAGCCCATCGTCGGCCTGTAGTTTATTATCGCTGGCAATCAACCACTGGAGAGACGGACACTGGTCCACATGATCTAACGTCACTGTTGGTGAAACCAAATTCATTAAACAAACTATTTTACATGGCTGCCAGCCGGCCCTGTGGTCAAGGTTCAAATCCCAATTAAGGTAGATTTCTAAACGGACTAGGCTCTCAAGTCCACTAGGTTAAAAATGAACATTCGGAAACAGGTGTGCCGGGGGAGGTGGGGGGAGCTAAGTGGCTCTCCTGATACTCAATGCTCTCCTGATACCCAGCACTTGTTTAACTGTACAATAATAATTACTATAATTATTATTATTACTATTTTTACTGTGCAATTAAACAAAACTTTAGCCTCTTCAGCCCCCTTCCCTCCCCCTCCCCATAATTTCCTAATGGCCCAAGGTTGGGGGGGAGAGGGTTAAATCTTCATGTATATAAACTGTTGAAGACTGCAGGCTGTAATTTGTGATAAAATACAAGTGCTGTGTGAAAGCTGGGTGTTTGGAAGGGCCGAATGTATTTGTGACCTTTTCAAAATAAATAAAGTTTGAAGTACGGTTACCCATGCCAGTCAGCAAGGAACCAACTCCAGAAACATTTATGATGATTATTATTGCGTAATTAATCCAGGCCATGTCAACCCCGATCCTCGACCCTTAAACAAAACTGCGATTGGGGGGGGGGGGGGGGGAGTTTGTCTGAGTGTTCATAAAGTTATTATGTGACAGCATGGGGTGGGGGTGGGAGGGGGAAGTGTGTTTGAGTGCTCACAAAGTTATTATGTGACAGCGTGGGGTGGGGGTGGGAGGGGGAAGTGTGTTTGAGTGCTCACAAAGTTATTATGTGACAGCATGGGGTGGGGGGGTGGGAGGGGGAAGTGTGTTTGAGTGTTCATAAAGTTATTATGTGACAGCATGGGGTGGGGGGTGGGAGGGGGAAGTGTGTTTGAGTGCTCACAAAGTTATTATGTGACAGCATGGGGTGGGGGGGGGGAGGGGGAGTGTGTTTGAGTGCTCACAAAGTTATTATGTGACAGCATGGGGTGGGGGGTGGAAAGGGGGGGGGGGGGGTGTTTAAATGCTCATAAAGTTATTATGTGACAGCATGGGGGGGGGGGGGGGGGGTTTGAGTGCTCATAAAGTTATTATGTGACAGCATGGGGGGGGGGGTGTTTGAGTGCTCATAAAGTTATTATGTGACAGCATGGGGGGGGGGGGGGGTGTTTGAGTGCTCATAAAGTTATTATGTGACAGCAAGGGGGGGGGGGGGGTGTTTAAATGCTCATAAAGTTATTATGTGACAGCATGGGGGAGGGGGTGTTTGAGTGCTCATAAAGTTATTATGTGACAGCATGGGGTGGGTGGGGGGGTGTTTGAGTGCTCATAAAGTTATTATGTGACAGCATGGGGTGGGGGGGGGGGGGGGGTGTTTGAGTGCTCATAAAGTTATTATGTGACAGCATGGGGTGGGTGGGGGGGGGGGGGGGTGTTTGAGTGCTCATAAAGTTATTATGTGACAGCATGTGGTGGGTGGGGGGGGGGGGGTGTTTGAGTGCTCATAAAGTTATTATGTGACAGCATGGGGTTGGGGGGGAGAGTGTTTGAGTGCTCATAAAGTTATTATGTGACAGCATGGGGGGGGGGGGGGGGGTGGTGTTTGAGTGCTCATAAAGTTATTATGTGACAGCATGGGGGGGGGGGGGTGTTTGAGTGCTCATAAAGTTATTATGTGACAGCATGGCGTGGGGGGGGGGTGTTTGAGTGCTCATAAAGTTATTATGTGACAGCATGGGGGGGGGGGGTGTGTTTGAGTGCTCATAAAGTTATTATGTGACAGCATGGGGTGGGGGGGGTGGTGTTTTTTGAGTGCTCATAAAGTTATTATGTGACAGCATGGGGGGGGGGGGGGTGTTTGAGTGCTCATAAAGTTATTATGTGACAGCATGGGGGGGGGGGGGTGTTTGAGTGCTCATAAAGTTATTATGTGACAGCATGCCTGCCTACTACATTATGTTGATGATTAGTGTCTTCAGCTTTATTATATTTATTACTACATCTGTAAGAGCCAGTCATTGCCCCTGATTTTATTTCATGAGATATTTCAATGATTTCAAGAATTCCCTAAAAAAAATTCATATCTTTATGACTGATTTGCATATCCAGATTTGTCACAATTTGTAATCTCCAGCACTAATTGTATACATCACATCAACCCATGTGCTGACACCTTCTCTGCCAACTCCAGCACTATTCATATACATCAACCCATGTGCTGACACCTTCTCTGCCATCTCCAGCACTATTCATATACATCAACCCTTCTCTGCCATCTCCAGCACTATTCATATACATCAACCCATGTGCTGACACCTTCTCTGCCAACTCCAGCACTATTCATATACATCAACCCATGTATCATCAAGCTAGATCAAGCATTACTTTAAACTAGTTAATCAACAGAAACAATTGAATGCTTGAGGTAATAATTACAGATTTAATTTGAACAATTGTTGGACATTGGAATCTGTAGTGAGAATCAATTCAACAGACACACAATGAAATCATTCCTTCTATAAACAGAACTGAAAACAGAAAAGATAACACAGTCATTGAAAGACACTCAAAATATTTTATATAGAAGCAGCAACCTACATAGTGGAGTGTCTGGTTCTTGTTGATGTTTATTCGACAGATCAACATCATAGCACGCGGGTGTAACCCATAAGTGCTCCGTTCTAGTTCTAACTCAAGCCTGAGTCTAAAGTTTTAATCTCAGTGTAGTGCATGAATTCTGATGCACCAGCGAGGATCCTGAAATACTTTAGGCAGATTTTAAACTCTAAATGGTTCTGGTTGTACTCTCTCCATTGTCAAGTGTGTTGTTCTGCTAACAGGTGTCATTTTATCTTGTCAGGTGTCATTTCTCTAGTCAGGTGTCATTTCTCTAGTCGGGTGCCATTTCTCTTGACATGTGTCAGTTCTCTTGACAGGTGTCAGCTGTCATCTCACACTGCTACTTTATTTTCTCCCTAGATCCACCTAGCCTCTCAATCACCCCCCCCCCCCCTTTTCCCCCAATCCACACACACACCCATCCACACACACACCACCATCCACACACACACACCACCATCCACACACACACCACCATCCACACACACACACACATCCACACCACACAAAAAAAACTTAGGTCCACTGCTTTCAATGTGTGTCAATAACTATAGCTTTATGTTCTTTACAAAAAATAATTATTATTATGTGTTCAACTTTGAAAAAAAAATGGTTGTCGTGTTGTGGTTTACCGTTAGCCTGCGAGTCTACGCCTTTCAGCTCAGCACATCTGATTTCAACACATGTCTAAGTAGTCATCTTTTGCAACACGCATAGCAAGAGAAAGTGGATTATAATCCCCCCCCCCCCCCCCCCATCCCTCACCCTAAACGGGACCCTAAAACCCACATAGGGGATAACTTTAAATGTATTCACCGATCACTAAATTGGGAACAGCACTCTCTGTTTCCCATCCATTGCTATCTGTTGCCATAATCTTGAGTGCACCAAGCCTCTTTACTCAACTAAACCAATACATTTTTAAGACTAAAAATGCGAAAACCGGAAGTAGGCACATGACAACGGCAAGCGTCGCCAGCCAGCGGTCCATGACAACCTTACCTAGCCCCAAGCCGGACAAGTCCAGGAACTTTGTCAAGTTGAGATTCTCTTTACACTTCTTCTTCAGGAACTGCGAAACAAACAAAATTTAATAAATATTGTGTCTCTCATTCAATTTCCCAACATAACAAATGAATTCGTCACAATTAGACATGTTATGGTCACCTTTCTGTTGAGCCTCATGCTGGCTACATGTTCTCAGTGAAGCGCACGAATCTCTATCAGGCAGGGAATGTAGTGCATGCAGGAGTGCAGCGGTCAGGCTCGTAGGGACTTTGTCTCATCATTATCAAGTGTCTTCTTCTTCTACTTCTTCTTTTTATAGTCCATGCCGTAAGACGTTGGTAGTCATGTCCATCCATAACCCTCTGTCTTGAGTACTTTCAGTCAGTTCTGACACAGTTGATCTTCCATTCACTAATGTCAAACTGTCCAGCAGCTTTTCTCTTAATCTTCCTCTGTCACTTTTCTCCTCCAGTATTTCCGCCATCACGGCGTACTCACATTTTCCCTTCTACGACATGACTAAAGAATGTAGTAGATGTTTACTCCACTAGGACATCACACAAGCGATAAACACCTGATGACACAAAGTGCCACCATGTGGATGAGGCTCACCCGTGGAGAGGTTCCAGAAACCGCGTTCAGCCATTAGACCATTTTTATGGCCGGCTATATTGCGGCCCCTGGCAAGAGCCAGAGTGGGGCTTCAAATACCGAAAAATTGCATCTCACAAGAAGATGACTGCGTTAACAAATACTGTAAAGAATGTAGATTGTCTCCTTCTAATACTGACAGTCAGTTCTCTTCGTAAGTCGGTTTTTGCATTTCTGCATCGTAGATCTGCAGTAAATCTTTTTATCTATTAAGGGTATTCGACGAGTCTGGTTGAAAATGCCTTTTCGCATCTGTGGGTCGCCAGCAACATTTATTAGTGAATGTACCATCTACACCTTGGCAAAAGGACGTCAAGAATCGTGAAAAATGATTCACTAGTTACAAATACTGCTGTGGTCTCCCGTTGTCTTCCACATTTTTATGACTGGTTTAACCCTTTCACTGCTACGTTTCCGGCCGTAGCTGTTTGCCCTAAGCTAAGCAATGTTGGGGGGGGGGGGAGGGGGGTCTCTGCTGTGCGCAATACTTTTCCATCCTCCAAACAGTGAGATAGTATTTTGGCTACGGGACACCAGTAACACACATATATCTTCGTGTAGGGAGTCGGCAGTCTGAAACCCAAGTTCAAGGTGTCTCCTTCGTGCCAAAGAACTGCATGGCTGTTGGGTGAACAGTCGTTAAAGAAGGCAATCAGGTCGTTGTTGGGGCGACGCTTGCTGGTGGATGTAATGTCCTAAATCCCTTCCCCAGCTAATAGTAGGGTACTGCTGGGGTGACAGTTTATTAACCCTCACATAATGCTTCAGGTCCAAGTGAACACTAGGCACTGCCACTTTATTGAGCCGGGGCAAAAAATTGTTGCTTCTGCCAGACTGGCCGTTGCTTTTTTGCTCCATTTGTAGACTGGATGTATATAGTTTCGTTACCCAGCTTCTGAGTTGAGTGCATGACGTGACACTGTGAGCTGCGGATTTCATTTAGAAGGTTTTTCGACTGACCAACGTGGTGGTTTGATTTGTAGATTCAGAAAATGGCGCGATGCCGGTTGTCGCAATATTGGTGGGGGCATTATTTGATTAAAATTGATCACGTGTGCAACTGCTGATCTTTTGGTGACTTCTGCTACCATCAATGATGAACTGCATTTCTAACGTAAAACTGTGTGTGTTAGCACTTCGGGTGGCTACCATTTGCTTTTAATGCGTGTGTATGCTAGATTTGCTGAGACAGCAGTTTGTCAGACTTTCCACAAGGGACTGTGATAAACATTCTGTGTTTTTTCGTTGGCACAGGAGCGGAGCAAAGATGGGGCGACCCGTTTGCTATGAAGCTGAAATTAAAATTACCAGATTACCAGATTATCCTCAAAACGCAAAAAAAATGCGTCGGCGGCGAGGGCTATATTTTGTTCGCCTAACAAATCTGAAAATCGGGGAGTGGTTGGGGAGAGGCGGGGGTATATGTATACTTGTATGACTCCGTTTGCCTGCCAATGAGAATATTCTCAACTAATGTGCACTGATAAAACAATTAAAAGTTTATAAATATTACAGTAAACTATCAAGAAAGAAAGAATGAAAGAAAACAAGTCGAGTTCTT